>JASKGM010005975.1:0-43831 GCA_034509205.1 Ceratonia siliqua
TTTTACTATTTTTGTCAGCTTTGCTTTGAAGGTAGTCTTGGCACGTTAGGCTGTTTTTGATATGCTTGAATTAACCAACTTGCCCTGTTTTGCATGGATTTGGTAGTATCTTTGAATGGTATCAATGTTGGAGTATGTTGATTCATCATGTTAATTTGGACATTAATTTTGGATTGTCATCATGCTATTAATTCTAGAATGGTATATTAGTCTGGCTTTTAAGAGCGGGTTAGTTACACATGTCGATTTTGGCTTTTGAATTCAGTCATAGTATATGAAGTTTGAAATAGGGGTTCCAATGACCCCACAAAGTTTATTTATTTTTATTCTTATCTTTATTTATTTTTTTGAAAATTTAATTTACACTTGTCCAAATGACAAAGGCTCCAAGGGCCATATTTAACATTAGTAAAATAGGCCCAAGTTAATAAGGTTTAGTGGGTTCAATGCCCAAAATCATTTTTCAAGAAAAAAAAAAGATGTTTTGATCAAAGGGGTTTAAGGCCCATTGGCTTCAAAGGCCCAATTAAACGTTTTTAAGGTGAATTTCAAAATTGACCCCAACACTTTGGAAATCTAAATTTTGATCTTAATACTTTTAAAATTTGAGTTTTGACCACAATACTTTTTAAAATTTGAATTCTAACCTTAATACTTTCAAAAATTCCTAGACGAGCCCATAGTATTTCAAAAAAAATGATATTTTGATCTCCAGACATTGAAATTTTCAATTTATACCAGGATTTTAAAAGGTTGTTAAAAGTCAACCCTAGAATTCCTTAATTCATCCCAAACATTATGTGGGGAAATACTCTCTCATTTTGTCAAGCTTTATGTGAAAATTCGTTTTCCCATACTGTCTTCACTTCTTTAAACATTATAAGGAGAATTAATCTCCCATTTTTTTGGGCCTTATATGGAAATTCATTTTTTCATATTGTCCTTATTTATTCAAACTTTATGTAGAGGATTAATATCTCATTTTGTTGAACTTTATGTGGAAACCCAATTTCCCATATTGTTTTAATCAAATCTTTAATCAAATTAATTCGAACTACGTAGACCTTGATCCCTTAAGGGTACATAGGCACTTATATAGTAAGACAGGTCCAGTTTTTGTACTTTTTTATTTTTCTTAAAATTAAAATAATACAAAAGGGGTCATTCAAAGAATAATAAATTTAAGTACAAATAAATTTAGGGTAACCATCCTTAGGAATGGACGTTGTGGGGTGCCTAACACCTTACCCACACGTAATTAGACTCCCGAACCTATCATCTGGTTTCCAAGGGCCAGTTTTTGGTTTTTCAAAAGGATCCCAATTATCCTTATAATTAATTGGTGGTGACTCCAATTTTTATCTCGGTATTTTTTTCCTTTTATCGCTTCAAAGTCACGACGGTGCATTTTTTCCATCCGTCATGTTGTGACACCCATAACAGAACTACTTCTTTATATTCTATAGAGACTGTTTGATTCTTGGCTAGAGAAGTAAAAAGAGAGAGCAGGTAGTTTTATGATGAACTATAATTCTTGATCATCCATGTCTTAAATACATCTCTTCTTTTCCATCTTTTCGTTGGCAAATTTAATACTGGTACGGAATTAATTATGGTCACAATTCTATTGGTGTTTTCGCCATTACTACACTTGATTTCGTCCTCAAATGAAATTGTGTTTTAATAAATTGGATTCGCAGATTGTGTTTTAATAAATTGGATTGGTAGATTGTGTCGTAATGTTTTACACAAACTGGTGTTTTTGCCTTTACTATAATTGTATTGGTGTTTCTGCCATTACTACACTTGATTTCGTCCTCAAATGAGATTGTTTTAATATTTACCTATACAAAACATAAATATTATTCCTGATTTAAAATTGTATGAATATATTTTTATAATTATAGATACATATAATAGTTTACAGTAATTTCTATTAAACAATTTATTAATTAATATATAATTCACAATATTTTTTGTCACATTTTTACCAAATAAGATTTTGTATAACATTTTTTTCATAATACTAACAGCATGTAACTCTAAAAAAATTACAATATTCTCAAATGAGGCTTAAGCAATGTTTTAAAAACTAGACCAGTTATTGAACTAGAGGAGACAGAGGATCACAAGTTAGTAGTCCAACTGGGGTCAAATCGAATTTTAATTAAATAATATATATTTTTTAATTTATATATTATATATATTGTATAATATATCATAATAAATAATAAACATTTTAAATATATTTTATGAATTAATATTTTTTTGTCACTTTTGTATCATTTTATAAGTTGTATAACTATTACATTGCGTAATTAAGTTAACAAATACAATTTGCCATGTTGGTGATGAGGAATTATGCTTTGCTAAGATGTATTGAGTTCAATTCTTAGCACATACATTTTTGGCAAATAAATGAATAAAAACCAGTTTTTGCCAGTCTTTGACCAACATTGACCAGTTCTATGGACCCTTGGTTTTCTTCTCCTATGATCGAATCAGTTACCAAGCTGGTTCACCAGTTTTCCAATTGAATTAGCCAGCCCGATCCAATTTTCTTCCCAATGGGCTTAAGACAATATATATATTTTTTGCCTTTGTTAGATAAAGCATATGTTGTTTTTCTATAATTTATAGCCTAGATGCTGTGTTGGGCAAGTTATGCAGTCAATAGGCATAATTAGGAGAACTCCTAATTTACAAAATTTAATAGTAATTAATATTTTAATTGTAATTTTGAAGGTATTCATTAAAACTGAATTAGTGTCCTATACATTATGCCTATAAAATATGACAAATTTCAATTGGTGTCACTACAAGAAAACAAGGGTTTTCAAACGTAATTTATCACAGACAAGAAATCCATGAAAAATTCTCACGGAACTTCTCACGTATTTCTCTCATATATGAAATTGGGAGAAACTTTCTCACAGAATTTGTCATAGATACTTTGCGCATGGGAAAAGTCAGTGAGAAAGACATGAACCTGGAGAAATAATGCGTGAACATGACAAAAACGCGGTATGAAGAAATTATCACGATATTCTCATCGACAATAATCCATGAGAAGCTCGCTGGGGAAGTTCTCATGAACTGTGGTCTACGAGAAAAAACGCGGGAACTTGGCGGGTACCTATTCTCATGGTCACCTGGTAAGAAACACCATCATTAATGTGTGATTTCTAGGTTAATTTTTGGTTGTATTTTAGTTTTCTTTTAAGTATATGATGTTTGTGGATAGACATTTGATAGTGTATGGAGTTAGTTTATGGTTTAGTTTGATGTGGGATAATTCTATTAAAATCCAAATTGAACTGTTCAAATTGTAGTAGATGTAGATTTTCGTTGTTGAAATTTCTTTAGAGCTTTTATTATATGATGAATGTAGAGTATTTGAATGAATTTTCCTTTTTTTTTTTTGAATTATTTTGGATGAATTTCAATTTTATGATGTTTAGGACTTAATTTGAACTATGTATGATATTATTTATATTTTGACAATTTTTTTGGGGCTTTTGTTGTATAATAAATGTAGGGTATTGAGATGATTTTCCCCAATTTTTGGAATTAATTTGAATGAATTTCAATTTTATGGTATTTAGGGCTTAATTTAATAAATTAAATTATGTATGATATTGTTTACATTTTAGGAAATTTTTTAGGGGCTTTTGTTGTATGATAAATGTTACTAATTTGTACAAGTTTTTTAGATTATTTCTTAGTCACTATGATTTGATATATTTTGATGCATATATGTTATGTAATGGATTTATAACTATTGTTGAATATTGAAAGAATATAGAGATCTATGTGCATCATCGTTGGATGAATAATAAACTTTATCCCAATAGTAAGACAGTTATAAATGAGTTTTATATGGTGTCACACCCCAACTCTAGGCACGTGATCGGCACAGGAAACTACTACGTAGATAGCATGCTACTAGCCTACATATGCAATGCACTACAAGGAGTATAACTAAACAAATTCAATATGCATATATGTAATTCATTAAGGGAATTTTTTTTATAAAATTTTGACAGTGTTTTCCCTAAAAGTGGATATATCCCAAGTACAAAATTGACAACTAGAAAGGTGGATAGACCCACCATTAACCAAAAGGCCTCCATGGCCATAACACAAGAAATGAATATCATAAATACAATTTACAACATATATTGACTACAATATACAAATACATGACAACAATTCAATAACATAATTTGCAACCCTAACCCAATTGTCCATGACATCAAGTCTTGCTCTATTTGTTCTCCAAGAAAGTTCAAGTTGTAGCAGCAACTTGGTAATTAGGATATCTTGATCTAAAAAAATGTAATATACAGGGATGAGTCATACAGACTTAGTGAGTGGGAAATAATTACCAAGGGATACCAGGCTTCCTAAACGTATTATAGAAAACAAGTATTGTTCCGAAGTACATAAAGAATATCATGTTAATAAAATTTCCAGGTAATACATATTACTCTAGGAACAATTTTTAAATAAAGGAAACATATTAAGTCATAAAAACTATAAATTCTGTACTCAAGAAAATCCAAATTCTAAACTTGCGAATTTACCTCAAATACCAAGTCCAAGCTGTCAAGCCCAAAATCTAAATTTTTATCATACATAAGTAATAATCTTTATTTAAAACAAATTATCATCAAATTAATCAGTACTAGGCTCCATAAATGTTCCATGGGAGAAGAACCCAACTATTCATTTCCAGGACCGGCTCAACCAGAGAGGAAGTGAAAGCTCTCACCTTCGGGACCCACTTAATCAAAGGGAATTCTTTTGAGACCCACTCAACTGGAAGAAAGTAGTATCTCACCTCTAGGACACACTCAATTGGAGGAAAGTGGAGAAACCAACCCTTTACTAGGACCCACCCAACTGGTAAAGGTTGTGAACTAAGTGCACCTAGTGGTTCTACCACAAACCTAATAGGGATTCCAGAATAATTTAAATACAAAAATCTCAAACGTCCACAATAACATTTCAAATTCTTTTTCGAATAATCAAAACATTTCCATAATAATATTTCAAATCCTCATTCTACTAATCATAACCATTCCATACTAATATCTCAAATCAACTTTCATTCTCTAAGTTTCACTAAATACCACTTTCCATAAAATATATCAACGAGAATAAACAATTTCATAAAAGCATGGCATTTACTTGCATCATTTCAAATAGTATATAATGCTCTCACATTTTGAGTTTTAAATCAACTTTCAATTAACAAAAATCATCTCATAAAAAACTAGGCATCCAAGATTAAGTATCCACTCAATGCTAAGTTCGAAAGGCTTGATGTTGAAGCTCAGCCTACCTCCACTTCAAGATTACTTTAGGCCAGATAAGTATGTATCAAAAGTCCTTATAGATAGAATATATATATATATAATGAGCCATCACTTTCTAATATGCTAGCTATTAACTAAAGTAAGAGTTTCAGTATTAAAGAAATGCTAACTTGGTCCCAACAACAACTCTTCAAGTAGATTTAAAATCAACATTCCTAAAATTAAGCAACAAAAATTTAGTTGTTATACTACTTGAGAAAACTAAACTTTACAGGGATGAAAGAGTTATGTCTTGACTAGAAATGAATTTTAGAGGAAGAAAGTAATATCTCAAAGTGCAGAAATATACCTTACAAGATTGATTTGTGGTCCCCAACATAGCTAACGGATTGACCATGAAAATCATCATGTATTACTCTAGGGTTCTAGGCAAAACAAAGGAAAAATCGTAGAATTGAGGGTAGAAAGAGATGGAGAATCAAAATCAAGCTAGATAATGTAACACCCCAAAATCCTAAGGGCGTACTAGGATAATCCATATGGAATTTGTACAAAACAATGTCATGAACATGTTAAGAATTCAATAAAGGAGCTAGAGGTCAAATTTTAGGTGGATCAAGGCTTTTTTTGTAGGTACGGTCAACCACATGATACCCTATGGTCCATTAAACCTCCTTGGAGTTCTATAAATAAGACTTCAGTCAAGTTTACATAAAATGAAGGAGAAAGGGCTTAGGGACAATACTTGGGAACCCATGGGGCCAGAGAACTCTAGAGGAGGTCTATGCTACCAAAACTTAGTGCCATAGGAGTATTTCGATGGATTCAATTAGACCCAAGATGCTACTAATCTATAAACTCTAGTTTGAAGAGATTTAAGTGAGAAAAATATTTCTTAAGAGTATATTGTGCTTTTGTGTGAGTAGGTAGAGATACATGGGATGAGAGCTTCATACAGCTATTAAGAAGGGGATGGTAGTAGTAAATGATTGTAGACATGAGGAATGATAATTTCATGAGGGAATTTATTCATACATTTTCTTAGCCTTAATTACTTTGTTGTAGAGTGTTTTATGTGTTATTGACTCATTTGTCTAAAATTTCAGGTGACTTTTACATATATTTAATCCTTAGGAATTCTTGATATTTGTAGGTGTTTAATTGTGGTTTTGGTTAAAATTGGGGTGACTTGAAGAAGCATAAATTGGGTTAGGTTTAGAGATTAAATTTATGTTGAGCTAGTCAAATAACCCAGAATATTGTTTGGTTTTTGTGTCATAACTAGAGCTACAGACCTCAGTTTCAAGTGTTGTTTAGCTTGTTGGAAAGTTAAGACAAGGCCTGCAATTGTCATAAAAACTTCAAAACATAGTTATGCCATTTTGAAGTCCAAATGTAGCAAAAACATAAGTAGCAGCTGTCCATAAACATATTTTTCAACCCAAACCTTGTGTCAATTTTTAGCTTATGTATGGAATTCTATACGTCCAAATTTAGTAAACTTAGGTGTGTAAAAAAGATGAGAAAGAGATCTATCACTTCCATGAAGGGCCCAACTCCAAAATATGACGTTGGGATGCTCTAAATTGCTAGAGAATAGGGCGTTATAACATCCATCAGTGAAAGTCGCACAACTCTCTGAGCTACGGCGTCTGCTGCTAAATTTTATGAAAACATCTAGCCTCTCAATCCGTGACTTTGGCACCTTGAAGTCATAGCTCCCATATGATAAATTCATTAAAGAGCCCAAAAATTGATCAGAAATGATACCTTTTGACAAAGAGATAAAGAAGCTAAGTTTGAAACTCAAGAGCAAGACTACAGAGGAGTTTTCGAAGAGGAGAAACGAAGAGAAAGGGATTTCTAGGTTTGATTGTTTTAATTTTAAACTCTTTTATTCTCTTTCTTAGAATTTTTTGATGTTGATTATTGTCTTGAACATGGTGTTTATAACTCCATCTATGGAGTAGATTTCTATATCTAGGATTATAATTTAGAACCCACATGTAATCCAGCTATTCTAAATTTATTGCATCTAATTTACTAGCCATAGATTAGATAGATTTAGGAAACCCTAGGTGCTTTGGAAAATGGATTTGGGGTTTTACCATGAATAGAGGGATGTGTGATCATTTAGCAAAAGTGATGAACTTGTACAGGATAAGAATATACTGATACAACACATACATTCAATAAACAGCAAATTAAACTTAATGAATCCCTATATTAGAGATTACTCAAAGGAAAATAGATTCTAATTAAGGGTATTTTCACTTAATCTTGGGAAAGATAATTGGATGATTTAAGAACCTTGATTGGTTGTAAACACTATATTTTGTCCTAAATTTTTTTCTTTATTTATTAAAAATGGGTACAAAAATACAAAAAAGCAACACAAATTAAAAATACAAAAATAAGAAAATCAAAATCAAAAAAAAGGGAAAGATATCGAAAAGAAACAAAAAAATTAGAAATAGAAAAACAAAATACAAAATGAAAAAACAACAAAAATGTTTCTTTTGTATTGGCCTAATTCCCATTTTTTCTTTTCTCTCATTTCTTCCTTTTTTGTCGCGTAGGCCCTTTGCCAAGGTTCAACCTAACACTACCTAAGCTAACCCAATCCACCCATAACCCAATCCAAATCATGTACCCATGATCCATATCTCACTTTAACCTAATAGCCTACCTCCTTTCTTTACACTTTTGAAACCTAGTCATTAGCCCCCATCCCTTTCTCTTTCTCTTATATTTGTTTTCTCTTTCTCACACCACGCATCACTAGCCGTCCAACTTTTTTCCTCCCCCTCTCATCTTTTTTTAACTCTAGCGGCCATCTACCTTCAGTAGCCTACAACACTCCCTCATTTTCCCTACATTTTCACGCCACTTGCATTCTAGCCACTCTACCTTCTCCCACTTGCAGTTAATTTCTCTCTCATTTGCACTATCCCTTACCTGCTCCATCCATTATCGAAGCTCCTTGCCAATGTAATTTGCTTTTTTGCCTACCATAGGGTCTTATAACTGAAATCACAACATCCCATCGCACTCATATGGGACTCGGTTTGTGGTTATAAAAGGGAGAGATAGCATATGGGAGGAGGGGATCGATTATCTAGAGAAAGATAAGGTTTTTGGAGTTTTATTTTAGGGTTCTCTTGTGAGTTTTTTAGAAGAAAGATTCTGGGTGAATTGAGGTTTTTCTAACTGCATTTTGTGGGTCCTTAGGTAGGTAAGTCTACATCGTTGCTGTTTAATTCTTGTCTATTTTTATTTTATTTTGTTGAGCTGTGATGGTGGAATCTAGGGATTTGATCCCTAGAACTTGTGAGCAAAATGGGCATTTTGTGTTTAGTCTAACCATGGCTATTCTTAAAATCGTGATACAATTTGACACATTATGTTATTGGGTGGCAATTTGATTTCATCCCTTTTAGAACCATGATGTTATTTGGTGTGGTAATTTGATTTCATCTCTTTTAATAACTAGGAAGTTATTTTGAGTTATAATATGATTTTAACTCTCTTAAAATGATGAGTTTAAGATCTCAACATGATCTCATGTCATCCAAAAAGTCATGATGTTGTTTTGTGGTTTCTAATTGGGTTCTGTTCCTTTTTCCAAAAAATTCGTGGTGTAGTTTCTCAATGCATTTTGATTTTTTCCTTTTAAACGACATGATGTTGTTTTGGGTCTTAATATGATTTTATTTGGTGTTATAATTTGATTTTGGTTCCTCTGCTGTTTGTGTTTAAAATTTTATGGTTAATCTAACACACTAAATATTCTTTGCTCCTTAGCTCATATTACAATATTTTGTACCTCACTTTGCTTTAATGTTTGGAACACTATTTGGGTTTGCTCTTTCATGTTTATTTGTGTATTTTCTTTTTCTTTTTTACATCAATGGGTTGTTTTAAGCTTTATTGTTTGATTTATAGTGTTTGCTTTATGTTTCCCTTGTGTTGTAAGAGTTAATTCCCCTTTGTTTTCTCATTTATTTCTTACTGTACCTTTTCTTTATTTCCCTATTTTATTTCAGTTCTTGTTTTTTTTTTTTTGGGTCTAAGGAATACATTTTTGAAATCACAACTTGCTTTTTTTTTTTAAATGAAATAAGAATTTTTCTAAGTTATTTGCCTCTAGTGGCCTTTTGGATAAGACTTGATGAAAGCAGAGTTCTTGTATGTTACAAAAGAGTTACGTGTTTTGGGCTTCATTGAAAATGCTTTCTCATTTAAAATTTTAGTGAATCTAAATGGACATCACTTAGTATTTTTGGGTCTAAGGCCTAAATCTCACCTTAATGTGTTTTTAAGTGGAAATGGGTTCATTGAATTAAAGTCTTTTATTTAGGCCCTGGTTATCATTTTTCTCAAAGAAGTTTCAAAGGCCAAGGTTATTTTTCTCAAAGGGATTTCAAAGGGATTAAAAAGACAACACTTTTTAGAAAATATTCATAGGCTTTAAGTGGAGGTTCATTCTCCTCTAAAGTCCTAATTTCTATAGGCTTTAAGTGGAGATCCATTCTCCCATAAAGTCTTAATTCCTACATGCTTTAAGTGGAAATCTATTCTTCTTTAGAGCCCTAATTCTTACAGCTTTACATGGAGGTCCATTCTCTGCTAAAGTCCAAATTTTTGTAGGCTTTAAGTGGAGATCCATTATCCCCTAATGTCCTAATTTCCATGGGTTTTTAGTAGAGGTTTACCCTCCCCAATGTCCTAACTTTTTGAAGGCTTTAAGTGAAAGTTTAGCTTCTCCAAATATCTTAAAATCCTTAGGCTAGAGATCATACATCTCACCTAATCAATTTATCAAGTTATTCTGAACTACGTTGACCTAAATCCCTTTGGGGTATGTAGGCACTTACCTAATGAGGTAGGTCTGGTTTTTTCATCCTTTATATTTTCTTCATCGTACTAACAAAAGAAGGGGGTAATTAAAATACATTAAATTTTAAGCACAAACAATCTAGGGTAATTGTCCTTATGGATGGACGTTGTGGGGTGCCTAACACCTTCTTCACATGTAATTGGAGGCACTAGTAATTGCGAATATTAACTGGGATTATTGGGGAGAGAATTGAGATGAAAGAAGTGTGGGGGGAAATTGTAGTCCTAGGCTTTTCTAGTTTAGCGAATTTTCTATCTAGTCAATTGTCATTTACAATTAAGATTACTTTATTTAGTTTAACTAATTTCATTATTGATTTGATTAAATTGGGGAAAAAAATTTTAGTAGTTAACAATTTAGTAACAGTTCTTTGTGGAAATGATAACTCTCTCACTCTTTATTACTTGTCACGACAACATGCACTTGCATTTTGCATAGTTATGTTTTCGCGAACAAGTTTTTGGTGCTATTGCCGGGGAACTAGTTTAATATTTTGTTAATATTAAAACTAATTTCTCAGTTTTAACTCAAACTTTTATTTTATTTTTACAGGTACTCTAAGTTATTGCATGTGTAGTACAACAAGCAAAGACTCTCTTCTCTTTGATCCAAAAATCAAAAAGACCTACTGAAGGAATAGAAAATAGAGGACTCAAATAATGAATTAGTAGCTTGCAATGAATGTGGCACCAAATGAAGAATTGCCCTGAGCAATTCGGGATCATGCCTCCCCTCAACTAGATGGGATTTAGTCTAGCATTATTTGGCCGACTGTTTAAGCAAATACCTTTTAGATCAAGCTGGCAATCATCCAGATGATTCAGACATTAGTACAATTTGGGGCTTTGCCACATGGGGATATACATTTACACATAAATAACTTTTTGAAATTGTGTGATACCTTTAGGCAAAATGGGGTGTCTATTAAAGCCGTAAGACTGAGACTTTTCCCATTTTCCTCGAGGGACAAGGAAAGCGTTGGCTAATCTCCTTACCAGCTAGCTTTATCACCACATGGGAAATGTTGGCCCATAAATTTTTGGCCAAACATTTTCCATCGGCTAGGACAACCAAGTTAAGAAATGACATCACCACCTTCCAACAAATGGATCAGGAGTCACTATAGGAGGCATCGGAAAGATTCTAGGATATGTTAAGGAAATACCCACATCATGGATTACAGAAGTGGCTACAAATAGAAACATTCTATTACGGGTTAGATGGTTTCTTGATGTCCACTATAGATGCTACAGTAAGTGGTGCACTTTTGGCTAAGTCAACTGATGAAGCATATGCCCTATTGGAAAGAATGGTTGCCAACTGCTACCAGTGGCCTGCTAAGAGGTCAACGCCTAGGAAGGTAGCTGGAATTCATGTAATTGACAAAATGACATCCATAGTAGTTCAAGTGACATCCTTGACTAAGAGGATGGATAAATTAGGGGTTCAAACCGGGTAGAGTCCTTTTGTTGTTTGTGAGACATGTGAGGGTAACCATGCATCTAAGCAGTATATTACGAGTTTTGAGTCAGTACAGTACAGTATACTAGTAATTTCAACATAAAGCAAAAGAAACCATACCTTGAGCAATTACAATCTAGGCTGGAGAAGTCATGCTAACCTCTCATTGGGTAATAACCATGGAAAACCACAAGAAAAGATGTATACATTAGAGGAAGCTATGATGAAATTAGCCAACAACACCAGTCATTTCATGATTGAGACAAGAAATCACCTATAGGAAACCAAAACTAAGTTATAGAGTCAGGCAGCTTCTATTAGGAACTTAGAAATTTAGCTAGGTCAGTTAGCCGCTAACTTGAATAATCAGCCACAGGGTACCTTGCCCAGTAACACAAAAACCAATCCTAGGAACTAATCAATTTAGTAATGCAAGGCAGTTACCTTAAGGAGTGGTAATGTGTCACTTAAGGTAAAGAGAAAACTAGCATCATCTCAAGAAATTAAAGGAGAGGAAATTGAATTGGAAGTGAGTGAAAAATAGAAAAGTAACACTAGGACTGAAGGTAAATCTGAAGATAAGGTCACAATGACTACCCCACCGCCATCATTCCCTCAGAGAATTCAAAAAAAGAAATTAGATGCACATTTTTTCAAGTTCTTTGAGGTATTCAAGAAGCTTCATATCAATCTCCCCTTTGCCGATGCCTTGGAACAGATGCCTAGTTATGTAAAATTTATGAAAAGAATTATATCCAAGAAGAAGAATTTGGTGGATTTTAAGACTATTGCTCTCACAGAGAAATGTAGTACCATCCTTTTAAAGAAACTGCCACCTAAGTTTAAGGATCCGAGTAGTTTCAACATTCCATGCACAATAGGCAACCAATTCCATGATAAAGAACTGTATGATTTAGGTGCCAATATTAATTTGATGCCGTTGTCCATTTATAGGAAGTTGGGGTTGAAGGAAGCAAAACCCAAAAATGTCACTTTGCATCTGGCTAATAGATCCCTCACTTGTCCTAAAGAGATTATGGAGGATCAATCAATCCCTATTATCTTGGGGAGACCATTCCTAGCTACAGGAAGAATTCTAATTTATGTGGAAAAATGAGAACTCACTATGAGAGTTCAAGACCAGGAGGTAACTTTCAAAGTTTTTAAGGCTATGGAGCTCCCTAAGGAATTTGAGAACTGCTTCAAGGTGCAGACAGTAGGTGATGCAAACAGTATTGGTATGGATATTTCTTCTAATAAAGTTCATGATCACTCTTTTTAGGTGACTAAATCAGATCCTAGAGAATATGGGTGGTTACTGAATATCGCACCTCCATGGTATAGAACAAACACTCAATGTGAGACACTAGAGCTCACTACAAAGGGAGATTATCATATTAGCCTATTCATGGCTAATGCAAGATTCTCTACCACATTGGTTGTACCAGATTAAGATCTGAGATAGTTGGGCTGATGACTATAAACCAAGCACTTCTTAGGAGGCAACCCAAGCGATTTATGTTATTATGTTTTTTTAGTGTGTTTAATTTTGAAAAAAAAAAATTTGCATTAGTCTTTCTTCTAATTCAGTTTTTGTGATTATTTTCAATTTTCAATAAAGTTGTAGATGGACAATTGTGTTACTGCTCTCTTTGCTTTTCATCCAAGGAGTTTATTTCCTCTTTACTTCTTTTTATGTTTTATGTTGAAACATTAGGGATAGTGTTTATTTTAAGTTTGGGGGTAGGCAAAGAAAATTCAATTTTCCTATACTGATGGAGAAAAGTAGGGAAAGAAAATAACTTGTTGATAATTAGACAACTTTGCTAGTTTCTTTACATTTAAAATAGGCAAACACTCGCCTACCGCCACATTTTCTGTGGCGGTAGGTAAGTTTTTTATTTTTTTATTTTATTTTTTTAAAGTTTTTTCAAATTTTTTTACTTTTTAAAATTAATTAATTATTTTTTATATTGTATAATTTTTTGAGAAATTTTTAAAATGTCTTTGAATTTTTTTTTAAATTTTTTACATTTACTTATACTATTCATCCATAATTTTTTTGACATTATTCATTCATAAGTAAAAAATTCAAAAAAAAATTTAAAAAATTTTCAAAAAATATATGACATAATAAATAATTAATTAATGTTAAAAAGTAAAAAAAAATTAAGATAAAACACACAAAAAATATAAAATCGGCAAGCCAAAACTTACCCTACAGCCCCAAAATAGGGATGTAGGATAGAACTTGCCTTTAAAATAACTACGTTCATGAAGTTTAGTTTTTCAAGAGTTGGGAAGTATTAAATATTTTTTATTAGTTCTTTGGTTAAATCATTATTTCATGATCATCTTTTCAAATTTTTAGAGCACTTAGCCATATACTTTGTTAGCTTAGAGAATTATATGTGAATTGAGTGAAAAAAATTTTACTTTTTGCCTCAAGTCTCATAAAAGTTGTTGAGTGATAAAAAAAAAATGTCACAATGATGATTGGAAAAAGATGAAAATAAAGGCAGGGCAATGCTTGGATGTTCCATTATTACTTAGTAACAGGGCGTTCACACCAAAAGTATAAAGCATTCACATCAAACGGTACTTGGATTACAAGCATGCAAAGTATACTAGTTGAATGTGAATTATTGAGTAATTATGAATATGTACCAAAAGTGTGGAGTTTTCATGTCAAAAGGTGATTCACATCCTAGAACTAGGTACCTTTGAAAAAAAAATGATGAAAAAAATAGAATAAGAGGTGTGAGTTTAACTGTTTGCTTGTTTTCATATACCAATCAAATTTGCAAATTGTAAGGTATGCACACACACACTTTATTTAATGAATTATGGAAGATGCTTTAGTCCTTGAACACTTTGAAATTTTTTTAGATGTCTTCTCCATTCTTTAAAGCTTAGCTTTCATGGAATTTTGTGAAATACAAATGTAAGAAACTTAGCAAAAGCGTACTAAGTTTTCATTAGTACATTTTGTTTGATTTTCTTGTGTTTGAGGACAAGCAAACACTCAAGTTTAGGGGTATTTGATTAGATAATTTATTTCATTCATTTTCTTAGCCTTAATTATTTTATTTTAGAGTGTTTTATGTGTTATTAGCTCATTTGTCTAACACTTTAGGTGGCTATTACATAAATTTAATCCTTAGAAATTCTTAGTATTTTGTAGGTGTTTGAATTGAAATTGGACTAATTTGAAGAAGCATAAATTGGGTTAGGCTTAAAGATTAAATTCATGTTAAGCTGGTTAAACAATCCAGAATACTATTTGGTTTTTATGTCATAATTGGCGTTACCAACCTCAGTTTTAGGTTTTGTTTTGCTTGTTGAAACTCTAAGACAAAGGCCTACAACTTTCATGAAGACCTCAAAATCTAGTTCTACCATTTTTAAGTCCAAATGTAGCAAACACATAAGTAGCGGTTGTCCAGAAACATATTTTCAGCCATCACCTTGTGTTAGTTTGCAACTTGCATATGGAGTTCTAGAAGTCTAAATTTAGCAAACGTAGGTGAGTTAAAAATATGAGAAATATATCTATAACTTTTATGAAGCTCCTAAGTCCAAAATATGATGTTTGAATGTTCTAAATTGCTAGAAAATAGGGCACTACACTATCCATCAGCTGAAGCTGTAGTGCCAACACGACGCTCTGGAGCCGCGAGGACCACAACTAAATTTTAGGAAAACATCCAGCCTTTCAAACCGTCGCTCTAGCACCCTGAAGCCATGGCTCCCACACTATAGATTCAATAAAAAGCCCAAAAATTGATTAAAAGACACCTTTTGACCTAGATTAGAAGAAGATAAGTTTGAACTCAAGAGCAAAGACTACAGAGGAGTTTTCGAAGAGGAGAAGCAAAGACAAAGGGATTTCCATATTTGATTGTTTTACTTTTAAATTCTTTTCTTCTCTTTCTTAGAATTTTCTAATGTTGATCATTATCTTATACATGGTGTTTATAACTCCATCTACGGAATAGGTTTTTTTTTATCTAGGATTACAATTTAGAACCCAAATGTAATCCATATTGATTTGATTATCAATAAAGTCCATGATTTTTCTTTAATATTTCTTCTATGATGAATTTACTGCATCTGATTTAATAGCCATAGATTATATCAATTTAAGGAACCCTAGGTACATTGGAAAAGGGATTTGGGGTTTTGCCATGAATAAAGGGATGTGTGATCATTTAGCGAAAGCGATGAGTTTGTATAGGATAGGAATATATCGATACAACAAATACAGTCAACAAACAAGGAATTGAACTTAATGAATCCCTGGATTAGAGATTACTTAGGGTGATTCTAATTATGGATATTTCTGCTTAATCTTGGGAGAGATAATTGGATGGTTAAGAACCCTGATTGATAGTTAAGATAATTAACTAGGACTATTAGGGAGAGAATTGAGACGGATGAAGTGTGGAAAAAAATTGTAGTCCTAGGATTTTCCAATTTAGTGAATTTCCTCTCTAGTCAATTGTCATTTATAATGAAGACATCTATATTTAGCTTAACTAATTTCATTGTTGGTTTGATTAAATTTGGGGAAAACAATTTTAGTAGTTAACAATTTAGTAATGGTAATTCATGGGAATGATAACTCCTCATTCTTTGTTACCTGTCACGACAACACGCACTTACGTTTTGCATAATTATATTTTTGTGAACATAATTTCTCATAATGTGATAACAAGGCTCTTTGGGATGAAATGGAACAATAATAGGGGTTGATAGATGACACCTATATTTATATTAATCCTATGTCTACTTTCTTGATCACAACAATTATCATAAACTCATTAAGATCAATGGAATCTTAATCAGGAGTTATAGAGTTGTGAATTTATTTCTAAATTACACTGCCTAGGTTTAATGAATCCACCAATTAATATTGAATTTCAACTTTTGTTCCAATATCTTAACCAAACAATTTATGGCCAATAAATTGCAAGCATTAAAAATGAATTCATTAAATTGCAATTAAAAAATATCATCCAAACAATCAAGTTCAAATCACATCAGAAACATCAATGACTACTTCTCAAATCCTAGAAAAGAAAATTAGCTACTCATGACTAAGACTATGAAGAAGGAGAAGAAGAAACTCCTATTTGCAAAAATCATGAGCTTTTCTCCTTTTAGATTGAGAGCTCTATTCCCCCAAATCGTAGCCCTCAATTCTCCATTTTTTGCCTTAGCTAATTGTGTAACCAAAGTCCCACCAAATCTGATTCAAAAGCTGATTTAAATGAAGATATGCACACGGGTGCCATGATGCCCAGCCCTAAAAATAAGATTGTCATGAAATTCAACCAGTGGTGATATGGCACCCAATCCTAGAGCCATTTGTTACTTCTTCGTATAGGCGTTGCAATGCCCAACTCTCGGGTTAATGTACTGCTACATGCACGTTTAGGCGTTGTGATGCCCATCTCTTTGGAATTTAGCTGCTACATCTTGCTTAAATGTTCTAGCCGCCATTTCCTTGCAAAAATAGGAAAAATTAGATTAGGAAAGGTTCAAAAAGGGAAAATAAGAGATATTACAAATAAACACTTAAAACCCTAAATAAAGGCATTAAGAACATGTAAATCCTAAAATAGCACAATTAACCCTAAGTAAATATGTGGAATAAATTCTCACATGAAAAGTACCCAAGCTTGAATGTTTGCTAGTCTTGAAGCAAAGGAAAAACCATAAAAACAAGTGCACAAGACTTTATGTTGGCTCAACTAGTCACACTAAAAAGTACTCATCATGCAAACATCAAATTCTCAACTCAGTACACAACAGTAGTAAATAAAGAAAAACTAAACATATGTGCTTTCTCTAGTTCAAACATCCAACCTTATTTCAAACGCAATCATGTTTATCATTGAACCAACATAATTAACTCATGCCACAACTCAACTTCCAATCACCACTTTTTAATGATCAATATAGCACACTAGAGATGTTTTTGATTTGGTCTCTCTTCTTTATTCTATTTTTCCTTTTTTTTCTTCCTTCTTCTTTAAGTTGTCACTTGCCTTTTGATGTGAATACAAACATTTGTGATGAATGCACCTATAAGTCCCACCTTTAAAGTGCTTTGCATACTTATATTTCAAGTTGCCGTTTGACGTAAAAATAAACACTGATGATGAATACCCCTAGTTACTAAGCAACTCAAAACATTAGAATAGATGGAACTTTTGCAAACATTTATTTATTTAACTGCATGCTCATTAGCTCAAGGTGATAATCACAAGAGAAGCATCACACTCATCTTTTATTCACAGTCAAACAGTAAACACAACTTTGCACAGAAAGATGTACTTCACTAGTCCTAAAGAAAACAAATATACTTAATCTCACTTTATAAGATATTGTCTATCCTAAATAAAAAATGTAATGCTTGACATAATAAAGAGCTGAAGAGTGTACTATGATCCTAAATAAATCTCACACATAAGTCAATGTAGGTTCATCTTATATTGTCACATGAAATTTAGGTTTGAAGCTAATAAATATAATATGAAAAAAAAAATCTAACAAACCTAATCACCACAATTCAACACATAAACAACACATAAATAGCATAATTCAATAATGTCAATCTACTCCCCCAAGCTTAATTTGTATATTGTCCTCGATGAGAAATAAAGGAAAGATAATAACTAATACTCCCATTTTTTACGAAGGTAAAAATAAAAAATCCACACAAGCCTCTGTCTTTCTTGAATTTTTCAAAACCTACACAGCATAACCAAAGGGAAAGGCTCACACCACTAACCACTCAAAACTAAATGGAAAAACATAATTTAAAAACAGCAATTAACATCAATAACAGGAAAAAAAAAAAAGGGATAGAAAAGCTTGGTTGCCTCCCAAGAAGTGCTTGTTTATAGTCATAAGCTTGACTTCCACTTCCTTAACTAGGATATCCAAAATTGAAAAGTGCACAGTTCCTCTCTACTTGTTTTTCATAGAAGTGCTTCACTTTATGATTTTTCTTTTTGCATTTAATTCCTGGCTTGTCCTTAAAGTTATTATGTGATTTATCTTTTCTAAAAGCCTCTTTTGCAACTTCCAGATTGTCATATGCTTTTGTTCTTGCACTCACCAAACAACTCTCAAGTGGTTCTTTAGTAATATAAGCACTAAAATCTCTTTAACGACTCATTTACCTTACTATATCAATTCTAAAAACATGGTCAGTAATAGAAGAATATTTAGTAGCTTCTAATATATTAGATTCTACCTCTTCATTGCCAACTCTCAAAATTGACCCACCTTTTTGGACATTAATTAATGTCCTATCGGTAGCCAAGAATGATTGACAAATAATAAGTGGGACTTCTTGGTCTTCCTCCATGTCCAACACCACAAAATCAGCAGGAAGTATGAGCTTTTTTACCTTGACCAATACATTCTCAAGAATACCCATTAGAGACTTCACTGATATGTCAGCTAGTTGTAAGGATATAGTGTTGGGCTTCAATTCTTTTAGTCTAAGCTTCCTAACAACAGATAAAGGCATCAATGAGCACAGGCACCTAGATCACACAAAGTTATAGAGAAATGAATGAAGATCTTCTATAGTACAAGCAATAGAAAAACTCCCTGGATCTCTGAGCTTTGGTGAAAGTTTCCTTTGGATGACATCACTGCACCCCTTTGTTAATGTAATGGTCTTAAATTCTTCCAGTCTCCTCTTCTTGGACATAATTTCTTTTAAAAACTTCACGTAGGTAGGTATCTGTGCCAATGTATTTTCAAAAGGAATATTTATGTGAAGTTACCTAAACATAGTTAAGAATTTTTCAAATTGTTTATCCATTTTATTTAGCTTTAATCTCTAAGGGAAAGGAATGTGAGAAACATATGGCTGAACTTAAGGTAATGGAGATTATGTCTCTGGTATATCCTCAGTTGCAGCAACTGATGTCTCTTAGATATACCCACAAGTGAATGGGTCATAAAAAGCATTGTAGGATAGTCAAGTGTCATATCCACAAGGAGGAAAGTATTACCAAACTATGCAATTCCTTATATTATTTAGTCACCCAAATAATCAAGAGAACAATGAAAAATTGATACTGTAATAAGAAACTAATGATAGAGAATCCTAGGAATGGGTTTCGTTAATTGAGTCATATTATGAAAATGCATTGATTATAGATGTTTCAAGATACAAAGACAGGATTTCCTAATTTATATTCTATCCTTTTTCAAGGTATAAAAATTTTATTCACATTAACCCTATGTCTACTTTGGTGATCAAAGGTCCATTATTAATTATGAAACCTTAACAGCAGTCACATAGGTGTGTATCTACTTTGGTGATTACACTACCTACGCTTAATCAATTCACCAACTAACATTGAGCTTCCACTTTTGTTCCATCACTTAATGCCTTAGACAAATAAATCATGGCCAGTAATTTAAGTAGAAAGTACGAATCAATTAAGTTGTATCAAAAAACATCCTTACATAATCATAATTAATCAATAATAGAAACTCAATAACTACAACTCAATCCTAGAATAAATGTTTAGCCACACATGGTAGATAAACTAAAACAAAACAAAAAAACAAAGAAAACATTCTGAGATAGAATAAGGGAATTCGAAATCAAAAGAATAAAGAAACTCTGAATGGCAAGCAGGTGATCGGCTCCTCCTTCTTTCATATTTGTCACCTACTTCTCTTTAAAACTAGCAAAGATATTCTCGTCCCTTCCTCTTCTCTGGCCACCATCCCCTCTTTAGAATGCATTTTAGAATGACCTACAAATTCTCCTTAGTTTGACCTTAAAGCCCTAATTTCCTCATCTTACAAAAATACGACGTTTTTAGTTCTAGCTGATTACCATGCACTTTGCTCTAAGTGTTTTAAGTTAAGTTGTGTGTTTTTGGGTAAAATGTTAGAATGAAACACTATGCTTTTGCTGTGTTGTGCTATGCGTTTTTAGGTTAGCTAGAAAACTATGCGTTTTGAGGCTTGTTTGCAATAATCACTTAAAATCATGAATAATAACATTGAAAGCATGCAAAGCATCCTTAATTTGCATAATAAAACTCAACGAAATGTGTTATAAAATCAGACATCAGTAACTTACTTCTTCACTACTTCTTGTTTCACTTTATCACCCACTACAGTCTCATGATTTTCCTCACTGAGTTGCTTACTACTTCTTTGTTTAAGTCTCTGAAGAAAGGGGATGAAAGGAACATAGAGGGAGGTGCAATGTAAGCATGTGGTATGGTTATAGTTTCCTTCTCTTCAATAGTGCTGCTAGGTAACTTTTCACTTGGTGGCATTTCATTGTGTTTTACCTTTTTTGCGTCTGGTACCTCTTTGTCACTTCTTAAGGTGATTGCATTGCAATGCTCCCTTGGATTAATCTCATTCTTACTAGGTAAACTTCCTTGTTCCCTAGAGCTTATGGAATTAGCTAGCTTTCCCATTTATACCTCTAAATTTCTTATAGGAATCACCAATTGATCCACCTTTGTTTCTAATCCCTCAAATCTTTCGGAGGTGGCATTGGCTAATTTCTCAACTGCTAACTCCCAAGATGGCTTAAGTTCTTGCTGGGGTGGTCTCAATTAGAATCCAGGAGGTTGTAAAGGCTTTGAAATACTACCTTGATTACCTTAGTCATTCCATGAAAAATTAGGGTGGTTCCTCCAGCCTTGGTTGTAAGTGGTGAAATATGGATCATTATACTATTGTTGCTACTATTGCCTATAATTGGATTCAAATTGAACTTGGTCTGTCTATATGCAGTCAACACTCATGTGAAGTCCTCCATAAAAATTACAACTCAAAACTAGGCTAGAAATATCATTCACATTCATGTTCCCTAACGTACCAAACATCTTTACAAGAGAGTCAACCTTAGCATTGAGCATATTTATACCATCTACCTCATATATACCTTGAGCTCATTTAGGTATACCTCTCTCATTTAACCACTGGTAATTATTAGCTCTAACAATTCTAGTGCCTTTTTAGCCAATTTACTCATTAAAGCACCCCCTGTAGCTGCATCTATGGTTATTCTTATTGAGTGTGTTAATCTATTATAAAACGTTTGCACAATCAGCTAGTCGGGAAAGCCATGATGTGAGCACTTCCTCTGTAGGTACTTAAATCTTTCCCAAGCTTCATACAGAGACTCACCATCAAATTGCATAAAACTTGTAATGTCGTTTATGAGTTTGGCAGTTTTGCTTGGAGGAAAGTATTTACTCAAAAAACTTGTGATAGTGCAACCCAAGTAGTGAAGGAGTTAGGTGGCTTCGAGTTTAACCATAATTTAGCCTTGTCTGTTATGGAGAATGGGAATATCTTAAGTCTAATGGCTTCCTCACTTCATAATATCATAAATCTCCAAGAAGTTAGCAAGATGAGCATTTGGATCCTCAGTTGGTTTTCCCCTAAATTGCTATTTTTGTACCATATGGATGCGTCCATGTTTATTCTAAAAGTTATTTTCATTGAAAGTGGGTCTCACTATGCTTCTTTAAGCACCATCTATATTTGGCATGGCATTTAACGTAGCAACCTCCAATTATGATTTGGTTGGTTACCTTCCATGATTTCTGCTTGAACTTGCCTCTATCCCAGTTGTTGTTCTCTCTTAATGACTCTTAAGGTCCTCTCAATTTTTGGATCAAAAAGCTCAATTAGATCACAGTTTCATGGCATACAACAAGTACAAAAAACAAAAACTGACTCTTAGAATCCTAAACAAAATAGAAAACACAAAATTTTAATGAAAAAAATAAAATAGAAACACAAATTAGCCTAAAACCCCAAGAAAATGATGGGATTTTGTCTTAAAATGCAAGAGCTAAAGCTGAATCATTGGTTTTACTTAAAACGTCATTTCCTTCAGAAAAAACATAAGCTTGCCATCAAATTCCACCAAAATTTTGCCTATGAATAGTAACCAAAAAACAAGAAAAACTAAGAAACAAGAGCTAAAGGTAACATTGAAACCTAAACTAATGTAGAAAATTGTTGATATTGATATTGAAAACTTACTCCCTAGCAACAGCGCCAAAAACTTGATCCGTCTACAACTTACCACAAGCGCATAGCTTGTGATAGCAAAATATGGCAAAAACGAGTATCGTATCCATATAGAGGAATTTCAATTACCAAAATTTGCAACTTCCTATATTATCTAGGCAATCCAAATTCTTAGAAATAGGAATCAAATGAAAATGAAAAATATGATTATAAAGATCAAATGACAAAGGATCCTAAGGTTGGGACTCATCTATTGAGTTCCGTTAATGACATTGATTTTGATTATTAATATTTCCTTAATTGCAAAGACTAGATTTCCTATGAGATGTATTATCCTCTTTCAAGGTACAACGCCTATATTTCTGTTAATCCCATATCTACTTTCGTGATCACAACAATTAAAATAAACTCATTAAGGTCAGTGGAATCCTAATCATGAGTCACAAAGGTGTGCATTTAATTCTAAATTACACTACCCAGGTTTAATGAATCCAACCACTAATATTGAATTTTAACTTTTGTTCTATCATCCAATATCTTAACCAAACAATATATGGCCAATAAATGGCAAGCATTAAAAATCAATTCATTAAATTAAAATAAGAAAATATCATCCAAACAATTAAATTCAAATCACATTAGAAACATCAATGACAACATCGCGAACCCTAGAACAAGAAAATTAGCTACTCATGACTAAAGACTATAAAGAAGAAGAAGAAGAAACTCCTCTTTGCAAAAATCATAAGCTTTCCTCCTTTCAAATTCACAGCTCTATTCCCCCTAACTGCAGCTCTTAGTTCTCATTTTCGTCTTAGTTGATTATGTGACCAAAGTCTCACCAAATTTGATTTAAATGATGATATGTGCACAAGCGTCGCGACTTCCATCTATGGGCACTACAGCGCCTGGCTTTAAAAATCAAATTATCACAAAATTTAACCAGTGGCCTTGCGGTGACCAACTCTCGGATTTGGCTACTGCATCTTGCTCCAACACTCCAAGAGACATAAGGGAATAATTTGATATGGGAAAGTAATTGAGCTTCACTATGATTGTTTTATGAATTATCTTAAGTTTAAGCAATTACTTGGGGTTTCGTAGTTGTATTTGTGGTAAAACCACTAGGTGCACTTAGGTCACAACCTCTACTAATTGAGTTGGTTCATGTAGAGGGTTTGATTCCTCCACCCCTTTGATTGGGTTGGTCCTAGAGGTGGAGTTTAAAACTACTTTCCTTTTGCTCTGTAGTTGAGTTGGTCCCAGAGGAGCCTCTCTTTTCTTGAGTTGGTCTTAGAAGTGAGCTATTGATTTCCTCTACAATTGAGTTAGGTCCTGGAGATGGATAGTTTGGGTTCTCTTGTCGATCCTAGTGTTTTATATATGATGGTTACCCTATTATGAGAGTTTAGCATCTTTAAATCACACTTTTCTGTACTTGAAAGGTTGGTTTTCCATAAATAAATCATTTAACGTTTGTGACTTAGAAAGAATTTGATTACTACATTCATCATAGCATTTAAGGGAAAGCACAACAAGATAAATTAGAAATGTTAGCTTGGGTCTCTGGATACATGCATATATGCATTGCATAGGTTATGCTTTAGTTTTTGAGCTGATTTTTCTCACTGGGCTATTTGAAGCTCACCCATTCAGAACTTTGTTTTATTTTGCAGGTTGATTTAGCATATAATTGCATTCATTGGTCTGATTCCAAGGCCTGTAGTTAGGAAGGGACATGGGATGTAATAGAGAAAGGGTGCTGTAGAATTATGAATTAAAGGAGTCTCAGTTTTGTCGAATTGATTTGTAGCACAGATTTAAAAAGATTTGTTTATATAAGAAATGTTTTTCTTATTCGTGAAAAGATGTGTTCTGTCAAGATAGTTGTAATAAGTCGACTTTGGTGGTAAGGCTTGCTTGGTTGACGAGTCGAACCTTCCTCAATCCTAGCACCTGTGACGGCTTGGGTGGTTGGGTTGTGACACTAGAATTTGTGATTAAAGGTGCTAAGGATTAGAACTTACATCCCAATACCCTCTTCTACGCCTCAGCTCTCAGAACCCTAAAATCTCTTTTAGAAAATGAGGCTCAACCTTGGTTTATAGTGGAAATACGCGATGTCTAATCGACTGGACCAACATAATTTGCTCAAATCACAAAACTAATTATGTGGGAGGTCTCCCACACCTTGCTCAACTCAACTGCGGATGCCAAAAAATTTTATTGAAGAAAAAGTAAAATATAAAAATTATTTTGGGCGTAAAAGAGATTGAAATTGGATAGGAAATGAACATAGTCTAAGATATTTTGAGGGGTATCACAGGAAGGGAGAGAGAGAGAGTGAGTGAGTGAATGAGATGTGTTAGCGAGTAAGGAACCAAAAGAGAGTAAAAGGAAAAGAAAAACCAAAAGAGAGAGAAAGAAAGAGTGAGGGATATGAGAGAGAGCGAAAGTGATGGTGGACTTTTGATCATTGTCAGCAACAATTTTTAGACTTGGAACAGTATATTATGCACCCTTCGGTCCCTTCCCATGGAATATTGGAAAATTATATAAAATTTTATGAAACATAGCTTGAGAAATGGTCAAGTTGCACCATACACATGGCCAAGGACAGCCGAGCTCGGCTTGACCTTTCTAAATTCCCTTGCTCTGTTGAGGTTACTTGCCCTCTTTGATCTTATCTCTTACAAAAGTAGCTTCGTTAATCATAACATCCTTGCTCTTAGTCTTTAACGCTTAACACACTTTCTCCGATGCAATAAAGTATTTTTATACAAGTTAGATGACGTAGGAATTGCAGGGTTTGGAAATTGAATCCTTTGCCTAGGAAATACAAATTACATTACAAAATATTTATGTTTCTTTCGTTACCCCTATTTATTTGGTGTAGTCTTAAGGTCTGGCTGGTAGTAGGTCTAAAGCAAACATTTAAAGGCAATTGAAGTAGTGCCTAATACCTTCACTTTCACTTTACGTTTGTCAGATTGAAATGATTTATCATCTATCATTAAAAATATATAAGAAAATATAATTAATTGAGAGAAAAAGAATCATACTTATTCAATTTATTAACTCCTATATTGACATGACAAAAATCTTTAGTGATTATTTATTTATTTATTTTATCTATTTAAGCTATGACTATGGTTTCAATTTATAACCTACAACCACGAAAACAAATTCAGTATGGTTGAGCGAAAGGCTCATTTATTGTGATTTTTCACTTTCAACATAAGTACAATGACATATCTCAACCTCATGTCGTGTAGTTATAAAAGTTAAACAGTACTAATTAACCATTATCAAATCACGATTACTAGAGTTACAAATTACACTACACATTATGACATTTTTTTACTGTATTAGTAAAGAACTTAGCATACTTAATTCAAATTTACCAACGTAAGACTCTCAACATATTTCTTTTCAACATTCAATGTTAAAAGTAAATCTTGTAAATCATGGAATAATTGGTATATTATATTTTACCCCCGTATGGTATCGCCCAAAATTAGTTCACCCTTGTGGTATAAAGTATGTCATTCAATCCCTCTTTGTCACGACCCCACTGATAGTGACCGGGGTAGGTTAAGGCTCTCTTGGAAACCCTTTCCCTACCAGCCTTAGACTCAACCCACACACTCATATTTAAACTAGAAAACCATATTCGTTTGGAAAATGTATGTCCCTCAACATAAAACATGATTTCAAATAGTAATACAATTGCAAAGTATAATTTCAAAGCCTAGTATGAATATGTACGACATGTTTCCTAAAACATCTAAACCACCAAAATGCATTAAGAAATGCACGCTCTCGATACACACAGGGTTTCCATCCACCACTAGAGTCTCCAAAACCACCCTTTAAAGTATGAGAAGCCTACCAAGACAGCAAGGTTTACATCAGTCTGGCCACCAGGTGGTGGTATCTGGTCACGATCCATATCTAAAAGATGAAACAAGGAAACTAGTGAGTCGCATAGACTTGGTGAATGAGTAAGCTACCCAGTACTAAGTAAAAACCGATAAAACAAATAATAAATCATATGCTTAGCAATATGATCAAGTCAATTAAAGCATTAGCCTTGTAGGTCGTTGGTTACAATTCCCAAATTCTAACATTTTTAGTTTAAAATAAAAATCCACAAAGAAAACGAAAATCCCATTTACTAGTTCGGCTCGTAAAACTTTTAAACATTGAAAATTGTGCTTAATATCATTTCATACATATACTGATTTTTCATCAAGATTCCATAAGAAAATATAAACCAGATTCATATCAAAACATAATACACTAGTAGTCACTCACTATTCCCATTAGGTGAAATTCATTCACCAAGGTCTGCAAAGTGGGGAGGGAGTTATATCCCACTCATAACATGCGTCCTCCAAACCGGAGTGATCTCAACGGGGTAAATGATCATATAAAAAATAATCCTCAGGTCAGAGTTGGTTTCCACCTTGACGACCTTCGACTCGAAATGTATCATCGAGTGGTAATAACCCTTTAGTTTGGAATGATCCCTTATGTCGTAATTCATTTCCTCCAGCCTAGAAGGGTCCATCAGGCGGTAATACAAATGCAATGCAGGGGTTTAAGTGCACCTAAGGAATTTCTACCTAAAGGGTTGTGATGTTACCACAATCACCACCGTGTTCAAATCCAGATTTCCAATAAAATGATTCACATAAATAAAGCCATGCTCATAAGGCAACTTGCCATAACTTCCTTTCCTCTGAAAATCTACAAATCAATTTCATCCGAACATAAGTACATTTCTTAAGTAAAACTCATTAAGCAAAACCATGTTTTCATTCTCACAATAAGTATACATATATGTCATATGTCATAGACTCAAGTCATAAACCGAGTTGGACATGGTACAAACTAGACTTCACTTAAAGTATATAATCAAAGCTTCAAAACATACCAAGACAAGTTTCATGAACAACCCTCAAAGTTCCAAAACATTGATAATTTCAATATAAGATGTTTTCAATTCAAGAGTATACTAAAACCCTCAAGTCGTATTAAAATCATTTAACAACTCTTTATATACTCATTGGAAAATTTACATAAATCTAGTGATGTGTAAAAACTTCCATAATATATAAATCATAATCGTTCATGCTTTAAGTTCCGCAAACTATGAACATGCTACGACTCTAGTAAAGGGTAGAATTATCCATTCACAGTAATGGTACTAGCTCAGAGTACCAAAAGAATGTCCAATTGATGAAAAATTACCTAGGAGATATAAAGAGGTTAGGGAGACCTTGATTAAAGTCTAGTTTTGTAACTTTTTAAGAATAACCAGAACAAGAGGAATTAGAAATTCTTGGTTCTAGGTATTACCCAGGAAATCCAGAAATGCCTAAGAAAAAGTGGTAAACAAAACCACCGAGAACAGTTAGAAAAATTAGCAAAATGTCACTTAGTATGAGGAACAACTTCCCTTCACTCTACAACACTAACTCAGCCCTACAAGGCTACAACATCTAATTTTCCCCAAAAACCACCGATCAAATTCAAGAAAAGTGGTGTAGAATTGATGAATTATGGTTAGAATTGAAGGAAAAGCAAAGATATAAGATCCTTACCTCAAAATCAGTATCAAATATGCTAAAACTCGAGAGAAAGTTGTGGGAGAACTCTAGTTTTTTCTAAGTCCTAAATGAGCCATCGGCCTCTTATATTTACCCAACTCCATGAGGTCCGATCAACTAAACCTTACCAATCAATTGACTGGACTAGTAAAAAATGAGATAAGAAGACAATATCATAGAAGATAATATCAGAAAAATCTCTGGACAAGGATCATGCACAGAATCATGCAGAATAATATCACTAACGCCCATTGACAGCTCATGGATCTAATCCTCATTAACCATTGACTTGGAATATTATGACTGTTATCATACGTTATTATTTTCTTCGTCTACAATTTGCTTCTTTGTAAATGTTTCCTGTAATTCAACTTCTCTGGAATGACTTTATATCTTGGAATATACAATAGGCTATGGCATTGTGCCAAGCCATTCTCCCTTCATTGTCTTTTCTCTCTTCATTTTCTTTTATGTTATCGGAGCATTATTAGCTCATGCCCAATCCCAACAATATGTAAACTTCCACTGCTTTTTTCACTCCACTAAACAATCTCATACAATTTGTCTCTGTGAAACTTAAAGGACCCACTTTCTACTTAAATTGGTCATCTCAGGTTGAAGGTGTACTCAATATTCATGAACTTCTGGGCTATGTGGATGGTACAAAACCATGCCCTGATGAGTTCTTTCCTGCTCGTGAAGGTGGAGCAACTCATGAAACCAATCCAGATTTCATTCTATGGAACTGCAAAAACCAATTTGTGTTGGTATGGATAAAATATACGGGGCTGTTTGGTTTATTTTTAAAAACTGTTTTTTTGTTCTGCGAGAACAAAAATAACTTGTTTGAGTAATTGTTTTCATCAATTATTTTTAAAAAATGTTTCCGAAAACAATGACCAGAAAACAAAAAAACAAAAATAATTTTTTTGTATTTTGGCTTGTTTTCATCATCTATTTTCTAAAAAACAAGAAAAATAACTGATGAAAAATATTTTTGCTCAAACAAATTTTTTGTTTTTTTGTTCTATAAAACTAATTTTTAGAGTTGTTTTCAAAAATTATTTTAAAAAATAATAAAACAAAAACCGTTCCAAACAGCCCATACCATTTCTGAGAAGGTTTTGTCCATTGTTTATGGATTGAAAACTGCTCGACAAGTGTGGGTGGCTTTGGCACAATACTTTGCTTCTCCTTCAACTTTGAACATTAACCAACTAAGACGATAGTTGCAGAGTCTGCAGCAAGGTGGGAAAGATTGTTCAAATTTTATTGGGCATGCAAAAAACTTGCTGATTAACTCATAGCAATAGGGAAGCCTATTAATGAAGCATATTTGATTTCTCATATTCTTGGAGGACTCAACATTGCCTATACTCCTTTTGTTTCAAATTGCTACTTTGCTCAGCATGAGAAATCTTTCTTTGTTTAATTTTCAAACTAAATTACTTGCTTTTGAATCACTCCTTGAAAAACAGCAACAAAGTGTGCAAACTGACTATACTAGCTTTGTTATGATTGCTAATAAACTTGAAGGAAGTAGTGGTGGTAGGAACAATAAGAAACACACTAAAACTTGGTAGCAACAGCGTTCAAGTTCAATGTCCTTAACTCCAAAATCCAGTTATAGTAGCCACAATGAGAAAACTAGTCCATCAAACATTGAAAAAGTTCAAATTGGACGAATACCTACCTAGGCAAATGACCCAAAATTTGATCCCTATTCGTGCTAGATATGTGGCAAGAATAATCACCTTGCACTTAATTGTTTCAACAGATATGATTACAGCCACCAAGGCTGTCATCCACCTCAACAGTTAGTAGCAATGATGGCACAATTAAATTCTCTTCATGAAGAGAATACTTGGTATGTTGACAAGGGAGCAAATCAACATATCACTCGAGTCTTGATCTTGATAATCTTCGGGCCGAATCCTACAAAGGCAATGAAACAATAGCTGTTAGTAATGGTAATGGTTTACAAATTGAGCATACTAGTATAATTAATTGGCACCTTATGTTTCAAGCAATAAACTCTCGGTGTGACAAATGAGCCCCTCCAAGACATCACAGCTTATAGGCAGATTGCAGGTTCTCTTCAATATTACACTTTAACACATCTTGAAATTGCTTACTCTGTAAACCAGTTATGCCAACACCTTTATTCACCTACTATTACTCATTGGAAGTCAGCAAAGCGTGTTATATGCTATCTTAAAGGCTTCATTAATCATGGTTTATATTTTCAAAGGGTTCACTCAGTCTCTGTGCCTACTGTGATTTTGACTGGGCAGGGAATCCTCTTGACCGATGGTCCACTAGTAGTTATGGCATAATTCTATGCCCTTGTTTAGTGGTCAAGCACCGAGGCTGAATATCTTGCCTTAGCCATGGTTGTGGCCAAATTATATTGGATATAATATTACTCAAGGATTTCCATTTACCTCTGGTTTCATCCCATACAATTTGGTGTGACAATCAGAGTGTTATTGCCCCTGCTATTAATCCAATATATCATGCTCGCAATAAACACATTGAAGTGGATTTTCATTTTATTCAGGGGAAAATGATTAATCAAGATGTTCAAATTCAGTATATTCCAACCATGGATCAAGTTGAAAATATTTTCACCAAAGGATTAACTTCTTCATAGTTCCAGTCTTTGAAAGACAAACTCATGGCCTGTGATCTACCCATTCATTTGCAGGGGGTGATAAGAAGACAATATCAAAGAAATCTCAGGACAAGGATCATGCACAAGATCATGCAGAATAATATCACTAACGCCCATTGACTGCTCATGGATCTAATCCTCATTAACCATTGACCTGGAACATTATGACTGTTATCATAAGTTATTATTTTCTTCCTCTGTAATTTGCTTCTCTATAAATGCTTCATGTAATTTAGCTTCTCTGGCATGACTTTATAAATTGGAATATATAGTAGGCTATGGCATTGTGCCAAGCCATTCTCCCTTCATTGTCTTTTCTCTCTTCATTCTCTTTTAAAATGCACCAAATAGAAATTTCAGCACACTATACATAATGCTAACTTGCCCAGTTCTAACCTCCTCAACATGAAAACAGATATCAAATACCACATTAGCTTTCAAAACCACACTTACACATAATTGTTCACTACAATACTAACCAACTAGGTAGTAGTTGTAAAACTCTTGTGGTTTTTTCTATTATCGCTTAACAATGTGTATTTGAATGATGGGTAAGAAACATCCAAATCACTATGATTTAACAATCAGCCCAATTTGAAACTTTTCCTAATATTTCAAAACATCATGTTAATACCTTTTAAACTTTTTGAGCCAAAAGAATTTCAAAATAATAATCTTCAATACATGTTTCTAAAAGCTCAAAGAGTAAGTCCCAATAATGTGCTTAAATGTTCTCAAAAGGCATGTGATAAACTCTTGAAAGCATGTTCGAAATAGTTTATTTGATTGATCAACTTCTTCTCAAAATATTGTATAGCATCAAGAAAATTTTTCTTCTTTGGTATTTCTAAGTACAAGCTTTAAGAAATTCCAAGTGTGATTTTCTCATGAATTTAACACCAAATTGCACATTCTCAAAAGAAGATGAATCATCATTTTTCATAAGAGAATTATATAATGTACTTTATCAAAACTCACATACTTTTACTTTCACAAAACAAAAGTAAATGCATCAAAGTTCTCAAGTAATTACAATCATGACTAAGTTCAAGATTATTCAACCATGAGCAAAAGCATGATATCAAAAGCAATATACTTTTTCATGGGGATTAGTTGAAAGATTTCACATTAAAATTTTCACAAAGCTCCCCCTTTCTTTATGCTTCCTTAGGTGTTTCCATAAATAATCATTTATTTCTTTATATTGATACAACACAACTTAGCATATGAGAGAAGGTATGTTGAGATCAAACCAGTTTACACTTACATACTGTCATGATAGAAAATATACTTTGGGTTACAATTCTAGATTTGTTTCTTTGCTATTACTATTATAGGTAAGCATGTGACATAACAAATTCAATAGCTATAATGCAAAGCAATTTAGGAGCACAGAAACTATATCAAAGCAAAATACTATCACAATTAAAATTCCAAGCATTCTTTTGTAACATTTCATTTTCATGTAAAACCATAAGAGATTTCAAAGTTTGATTTTGGCAAGTAATTTTCAATTACCCAACACGTATAAAATCATTTCAAACTATTTGACATTAATTTTCATAATAAGCAAACATTTTTAAAATATACAAGTAATGCTTACAGCAAAAGAATTCTTACTAAACAATTTATTTTCATAAGAAACATGCAAATGGTAATTAAACAAGAATATACCAACAATGCACATAATAATGTTAAGAGTAAGAATTATATCAAGTGCTTTAAACCAAGCTATTCTTCATGCCAAAAATTTTCACCTAGAGGTCACCATCCACTTCTCAGATGGACACAAATTTGGATAGATTCCTGCACATATCTTTTGAACAACCTCTTAACAAGTATCATCTCTATTCTTTATTGCTACTCTTTAAATATTCCTATAAGAAGTTAAGCATTCTTAGGTATCCAATTTGTTTTGGGTCCTTTGGGGTTAGTGGTGCTTGGGCTTGTTGTGGATGTACTTTTCGGTACCCATACAAGCTTAGAAATGCTCTTATTCCTTTTCAACAAACAAGCACAAGTGGTATGCCCAAATTTATAGAAGAAATTGCATTTTACAATAGAAACATTCATTCTTTTCTTAATGTTTTTATATTCTTTTATATTTATTTTCAAAGAAGCCAATTCCACTTTTATCAAAATATCCCTTTTGACTTCCTAGCATAGCATCCAAATTATCTCTACCTCTACCAAACTTTACTAAATCATTTTTCAATCCTCATTTTTGCTCTTTAAAATATCTATTTCATCATATAAATTTTTAGCAACTTCATTTTTATATCTATCAACTTCTCCTTTTAGATAACCAATTTTCTGTTCAAGAGAGTAATTTTACCAAATTTTTAAGTTCAATTCCTAACTCCATTTTCTCATGTTCAAGTTGTTTACATGATTTCATAACCATTTTTAAATCCTTTAATAGTTCATCCACAGTAATATCATCTAATTTTTCATAAGAAAGAGAGTCATCTAGTGATTTTACCTCATGAATTTCACCAAAAAGCCATGAAGCATTGAGTTATATCATCATTGTTGTATTTTTCTTCCTCCACATCTTCATCATTCCAAATGGCCACCATTTTCTTATGTATGGTAAACTTCAAAGTAGTTGTTGTGGTTTTTTCTTCATTTTCTTACCTTTGTAGGTGAGTCTTCTCATAAGCTATGAGTATGCCTCGTAGTTTATCATAAGTGAGTATCTCACATCACCACTTTCTATTGTGTCTATTTTAGACCCCCAAGCCTTAGGTAAGCTTCTTAATGTTTTCATTACTTGATCCTCTTCTATAAGTGGTTTTCCAAGAGACTTGAGATCACCCAGAATCTTGGAAAATATATCAAACATGTCTTCTATGGTTTCTCCTTCTTTCATCATAAATAATTCATACTCACGAACAAGCACCTTTATTATTGTATCATTCACCTTTTTTGTACCCTCATGTGTGACTTCTAGTTTATCCCACATCTCTTTTATAGAATCATGGATGGAGATTTTATGATATTCAACACTACTTGCTACACATAAGAGAATGTTTATAGCATGAGAATTGGCTTGCACCATTATGAAATCATCTTCTGTCCATTCATCCTCATGTTTCTCCACTTTTCTACCATTATCAATTTTGGTAGGGGTCCTTGGTCCTTTTTGAATGACTTGCCAAGCAGGGTAATCAGAGGACTGGATGAATATCTTCATCCTGGCCTTCCAATGGGTGTAGTGGCTCCCATTGAAGTAAGGAGGATGATGGGTTAACTAACCTTTAGCAAAGTTAGATCCTTCAATTTGGAATTGATACATGGTGTCTGAATCTTTGCTCTAGCTATTAAGCTTTGTACTAAGACCTGCTCTAATACCAAATGAAAGTTAAATAGTACCAAGAGAGGAAAGTGAATTGGTATAATATATAAAATTTAAATTATTTTTGGATTTTTCAGTTGAAAATATTCAGAATATAAATTTTGTTCAGAGAGGTCCCTTAAAACTTTTAAGGCACCTTAAAGGTTTGAGGTACCTCAAAACCAGTCTGTATCAAATCTGAAAATAAAATTTAAAGAACAATAAGGGGCTGGGGAGGAACATAGTAATTTATCCTGGTTCAGCCTTAATGAGCAACCTATATTCAGTCCCCTTGACTCCTAAGAAAATTTTTTCCACTTAATCAATCAACACCTTACACCCCAGTTTTTCTTGTGCACCAGTAACAAATGATTTTGACTACTAACCACAAACAAAGTGGTTTTCAAGCTCACCACCAACTACAACAACAAATGATTTTTACTTGCTCACAATAAACAAATAAGAAATTTAAGATGAAAAGAATGACTCTCTTGAAGAGTAAATAGTTTATATTTTGTGCTCACTTTTTCTCTCTGACTTTTTTATAAAATCTCTCAAGGTAAAAATCAAAACTAGGAGAAAAATGGTCTGCAACTATTTCATACAAGTTTTAAGCTTAGCTTAGATAATTTGCTCTTTTTCTTTATCTTCTCTTTTATAGTCTTCAGAAAGTGGTCGTTGTCTTTCTCTTTTAATCTTGGGAATTTTAGGCTCCTTCATCAATCCTCGCATCGTTGAAAAGAGATTTGGGATGAAAAGATTTGACCTTTATCTAGCCAGCTTCCATATTGATCTTCCTTCCAATTTTTGATCCTTCATAAAATGGATTTTGTTATGATAATTTCATTTTAGTTGGCTAATATTTCATGACTCTATGTCTAATATTGTTTTAATTCTTAAGTTATATATATTGTGTGTGTGTGTATATATATGTGGTTATATATATATATATATATATATAATATGAGAAAGAAAAGCACTATGTAACTATATCAAAAAGGAAACATACAGCATCTTGGAACGGGACACCTCACTCTTGAGAAACAATGGGAATCCTTCTTTTCCCTAGACACCACGTCTCTTAGAATATACAAAAAGAAACCTAAAGGAAAATAAGTGTAGGCGATGGCTATATTATGAAAAGCAAGGAGGAATGCCCGATATTCTTGCAGAGAGGGTGAAAAAAAATACAGCGAGGTGCTACAGTCGAATTTGAGAGGGAAAATAAATATACTTCAACCACGAATTGATACAAGATGCTTCAGAGGTTCTAAAGGAAAAAGCCTGGAGTTCTAGGAGCAAATCTTCAAAGGTTTCAAAGTGGGTATGCTATAGAAGGCCTAGAGTTCTAGGGGATTACATAGGCTAAGGTTTAGTCACAGTTTGGTAAGCAGTCTTATGCATTTAGTTGATTTGGCATGTTGTTATTGGGGTCAACCACGGATCTGTAATTTAACCTTGCTGTAGTGGATTTATGGTGGTTCCTTTCCACTTCGTTGACAAATTATTGTGTCTATTTTATTTACTATTATTAGAATAAATTTACTGCATATTTGTTGATTGTGTTCTCAGTTGTGTGAATTGAATTTTAATTGAGCTTAATTTTTTTAATTTCACCTATTCACCCTCTCTAGGTGTTAGTTAAGTCTAAACTTAGGATTGTTCAATTGGCATCAGAGCTTAATTTCGATCCTAGACTCAATATAATGGATAAGTCTCAATCACTTAGCACACCCTCATACTTTGATGGTAGTAACTATGCCCACTAGAAAGTTCGCATGAGAGCTTTTCTTAAGTCTTTATATGAGAGGGTTTAGATGGCTGTGGTCAATGGTTGGAAAGCACCCACTGTCATGATAGACGAATTCAGACTAGCTCTTAGTATAAGGAGGAACTTAGTGAGTGTAATTGGAATAGTAAGGGAGTACATGCTATTTTTATGGATGTGTTCCCTGATGAATTTAAGAGGATCTCCATGTACAATACCTCTAAGGAAGGTTGGGAAATTCTAGAAGTTACACATGAGGGTACTAGGACTATTAAGAACTCTAAACTTCAAATGTTGACTACTAGGTTTGAGAAAATTTGTATGAAGGATGATGAGTCCTTTGATGAATTTTATACTAAGTTAAATGATATAGCGAACTCCAGTTTCAACCTAGGAGAGGGAATCCTTAAGCACAAAATTGTTAAAAAAGTGCTTAGATCTTTGCCTGAAAGGTTTAGACCCAAGATAACTACTATTGAAGAGTCTGAGGACATAGACATTAAGATAGAAGAACTAGTAGGATCTCTTCAAACCTATGAGTTAACCTTGCCTAACCAAAGGAAAACCAAGCCTATAGCTCTTAAGATTATAAAAGAGGACCTCGGTGAAGCTACTAATGATGATTCTCTTGATGATGAAGATGTAGCCGTGTTTATTAAAAGTTTAGGAAGTTTTTCAAACCTAAAAGAGAGTTTCAATGTAGGAATAAGAAAAAATTTTACAAGAACAAGTGTAGCTCAAGTGAGGATAAAAGGGTAGAGAAGGATAGGAAAGATTCCAAAAATTAGAAAAATAAAAAATCTCAAACCTTCAAGTGCGATGAATGTCAGGGATTTAGGCATATATAAGTAAAATGCCTTAACTACTTAATAGCTCAAAAGAAGGCTATAAATGCCTCCTTATCTGATGATGAACATGAGAGTAGACCTACTGATGATGAGTCATCTAGTGATGAGAAAGGAAATTATCTAATTTTCTCTACATCTGTTGAAGTGCCTAGTAATACCTCTGAAAATATAGAGTTGTCTGATGTTGACTCTGGCAATGAAGATCACCTATAAGCTGCATATGATAAGCTTTGTGAAGAGAGTCTAAAACTGAAAAAGTTGAATAAATTAACTTTCATAAAGTTGAATGAGATAAAGCTAGAGAAAGAGAAATTATAGTGTAACCTTATTGAGAAGGAGGACACTATTAACCAAATCAGGGAGATGAATATCACCATAGAAGAAAAAGTTAAGGCTCTAGGGGGTGATCTAAAATAGTCTAAAACTAGATTTATTGATAGGTCAAGGAAAATAAGCTAGGGATATGCAAGGTATAGGTCCACTGACAAGCTACAAAATGAGGAATTTAAATCTCCTCCGATTTTTATGAGTGGCCAGGTAACACCAAAGACCCCTAAGGTTCCTAAGACTAAGATCATCATGTCTCAACCTTCTCTTAGGAAACCTAGTTCTAAAACCATTGTCCCATCTAGGATTGTCTCCACATGTCATTTTTGTGGAAAGTTAGGCCACATCAGGCCAAATTGTCTTAAACTAGCATATTCCAAAAAGATTAATAATCAGATACATCCTAGCAATGAATATTGGGATCTTACTAACAAATTAGGGAGTCAGCTCATCAAAATAAAATTCTTAATAAGACTCTCATTGAATTATCTAGGGTTAAAGTTCTAAACCTGGAGCATCTTTGGTAAATAAACAAGTATGGAGAAAAAATAGTGAAAATCAACTGGCTGACATCTCCACTAACCCCTTGATGATAGTAGGCTTGAGAACCTTAGAAAATCCATAGGAATATGTGCTGCACCTTAGGTCATGCATCTTTATCTTACATGAATTCATGCATACATGACATTAGATAGGCTTGCATACTCAATATACATGAATATGTGCATACATGACATTAGAATAGGCATGCATACATGAAACACATGCATTCTATTTTTAAGTTGTTTGGTTCCATGAATCATAATTTTTTAAGATGAAGAAAGAATAAAATTGCTTGTGTCTCAAAATGAGTTTTTAAATTTTATTTCTTGGAACTTGATATTAGTATTTAAATATTTACTACCCTTCATAGGTTGTGCTTTTACATTCACACATGCATACATGGAACTATTAATAGGGATTTGACCTCATGTGTGAGACTTGAGCAAGCAATCAGTATTGAGTTAATTAGATTCCTGGGTTTGCATTGACCTCTGACTAGCAGACACTAACTATCAAAATGGTCCCCACTGTGCAAAATGAAAAATAAAATAAACTTATATACTTCTCAAATAAAGGAACAAAACCAAAGAGCAAGGTCAAAGACCACCTCAGAAAAGTATAATGAAGCATAGAGATAGGGGAGAAAACGTAAAAGAATATCAGTCAACATTGTTAGGTCCTAGTGGCATTGGGTTTAACTTGCTTACACTAGGTTGTTCTTTTAACTCACTACTGACTTCTGTTTATCTAACTTGTCTCTTCTCACAAACTTAAGGTTTGAAGTTCGATTGGTACCTTTTGTGTCCCACTACACACGTTAAAGCACAAAGTATGTTCAGTATTGAGTAGTTAAATATTAAGTTATGTCCTGTGAAATGATCTGAAAAGAACTCATGGACAGACTTTCTCTTCTTTAAGAGTGTAATACTCTTGCTTCTTTTTTTTTTTTTTGGCATTCTACAAGTTCCTTTTGTACATCTAGTGTCATCTAAAAAAAATGGCTATTTTGTGCACTACATCATTTAGTGTAGTTTAGTACATCTCACACTTGAACCTACATTTTGGCTTTAGCATTTCTTGGTGTATAAGTTCTGTTGGCTATTTGTGACAAAAATGGGGAGAAAAATATCTGGTTTAGATATTCTGGTTTTTTTACAAATTTTGTTGTTTCTGATTTTCTGTTGATTGATGGTTCTAATTTTTCGTTGTCTTTTCTCTTCATTAATCTTCTGGTTTATCTTATGTTAATGATTATTCTAGTTTATTATATTTACTTTGTCTTATATGCCTCATTAATGCTATGGCCACTTGTTAGATGTCTTGCACTGATATTATTGCAATTTGACATTGGACATAGAATAAAAATTTGGATTATTAACTGTTGTCAATACCACATTCTTCATCTGGAATTTATGTTTAATATGCTGTAGGAGATAGGTACTTATTAGAAGATTTAGTTGAGTATGAGTGAGGGCTTAAATTGTAAATGGTTAGGCTCTATTTTGTGGTTGTCAGAGTCTCATCCATATGGTTGGGTAATTTGTTTAAGTTTTGTCACGGAATAGCCAAAGAGGGAGTATGTTAGGATAATTTCATTTTAGTTGGCTAATATTCCGTGACTCCATGTCTAATATTATTTTAGTTCTTAAGTTATATATATTGTGTGTATATATGTGTGTGTGTGGTTATATATATGTATATAATATGAGAAAGGCAAGCACTATGTAACTATATCAAAAAGGAAACGTACAGCATCTTGGAATGGGACACCTCACTCTTATGAAAAAATAGGAATCCTTATTTTCCCTGGACACCACGTCTCTTCGAATATACAAAAAGAAACCTAAAGGAAAATAAGTGTAAGCAACGACTATATTACAAAAAGCAAGGAGGAACGCCCAGTATTTTTGCAGAGAGGGTGAAACAAAATATAGTGAAGTGCTACAGTCAAATTTGAGAGGGAAATAAATATACTTCAACCACAAATTGATACAAGAAGCTTAAGAGGTTTTGAAAGAAAAACCTGGAGTTCCAGGAGCATATCTTCGAAGGTTTCGAAGTGGGTATGCTATAGAAGGCCTAGAATTCTAGGGGATTACAAAGACTAAGGTTTAGTCACAGTTTGGTAAGTTGTCTTGTGCATTTAGTTGATTTAGCATGTTGTCATTGGGATTAACCACAGGTCTGTAATTTAACCTTGCTATAGCGGATTTGAGGTGGTGCCTTACACCATAAGTGCTTTTTATTTTGAAGTGTTCTTCAAAAGTTTTCCACTTCATCAACAAATTCATGTGTCTATTTTATTTACTGTTAATAGAATTAATTTACTGCATATTGTTGATTGTGTTCTTGGTTGTGTGAATTGAATTTTAATTGAGCTTAATTTTTTAATTTCACCTATTCACCCCTCTAGGTGTTAGTTGAGTTTAAACTTAGGATTTTTCAGATTTGGTATTGATGATTTCTTTCCTCTTTAATTTATTTTCTCCTTACATACCTCTAGTAACTTCCTTTCTTGAGTCTTTCCTTGTAAATTTGCATTCTCCTTCCCGAGAATCCTTATTTGAAAACTTTCCTTTTGGTTGCTTCTCTACAACTCTGACTGAGTGCTTCATCTTTCCTTCTTTTTTATGAGACTTCCTATTTTAGATGAGTTTATTTGCTTGGCTCATATTGCTCTACTAATGTTGTCCGAAAAGCATTTATTTTGTCTTGGTCTCCTCACTTGTATATTGCCTTCCAACTGGAATACACTTTGAGATTGTCTTTATGCCTTTTGACTTTATTTGGTGGTCCCATGGCCATTTGTGCTTTAAATATTTTTGTCTCCAAGCTAGTGTCTCTCTGTTCCACCTAAGTAAGAATATACACAAATAAATTAATTTGACTTTGCTTTGCCTTTGTATTTTTGGTTTTATCATCAAAACTTAGTTGGGAAATTCTCAAAGTCAACAGGAAATATTATGGGAAAAACGATAGTAGACTTGAATTTTATAGTCTTTATATCATGAAAATAAAAAAATATAAGATTATTAAAAATAACAAAGCTTGGTATTGGTGCTTGAGTATTACAGTAAGAAAATAAGTTAGTAAGTAGTTATATTGTTGATTTAAAGTAATCAGAACATGTTCAATTATCCGAAAGAAATAGTGATGTGAATTGGTAAATAATGAAGTTTATAAATATTAATATCGTAATGTAGTAACTATAATGCAAAGGGAATGTTAGTATAGCTAATTGAAGACTTAAGAGAAATGTCTGGGTAAATATTGAGGTTGCGGGATTAAATTGATGATGTCTTGGCATAAATTGTGCATGTTCTTGATTTTCTATAAATAGACAGAATGGTATTGTAAGTAGTTAGATAGTAAATTGAGAAAAGTCACAAGCAAAGAAAGTATAATGACTAGTTATGGAAGTTATAAATGATAGTTGGAGTTGAGAGATTGGTAAAGAAAACATCTTAGGACTAGGTCCTAAGGCACTATATGACAAGATTGTGAGTTTGAGTTCCACATAAATGTTATGTAAGACTTTAGGTTTAAGTCCCAAAGCACATTAAAGAATTTGGGTTCAAGTCCCAGGCCAATGGTATCTTAAAGACCCTAAGTTTGGTCCTGGAGGAAATAGGATATAAGACCTTGGGTTTGAGTCCCAAGGCACTGATACGGTATAACCATGGGTTTGAGTCTGACTGCATGAATAGATATTGGATAGCCAATAAGACCCTAGGTTCAAGTTCAATGTCATAGAATGGATATTAATGACCAGTAAAACCTTGAGTTTAAGTCCTAGGGCATAGAGATGGGTTTAAGTCCATGGAAAGACTCTGGTTCAAGTCCTTAGGACTCTGAGGTAAACCTTGGGTTATCGTTTTCCTTAGTCTGATGAAAATAACGTGTTAAGAGTCTAGTCCTCTTATATACTCTGAATAAGACACATAGTGTTGACTTAAAACATTAAGATGATATAGACCCTAAGTAAGAGGCATAGGGCATTGGTACGAGAAGAATAACAATCATAGTAAAGGTTAAAGGAATAATTAATTGAGATATAAAAACTTGAGTTAGAGCTTAGAAGTGATTAAAGGTTAGGCTTCGATTGAAAGTTTTTTATAAGCTTATTATATGACCTGTGATGTCAAGGAATCAAACAGTATAAGGGACAGCAATTGTAATCATCCGCAAGGAATAGAAAAGTTTAGTACAAAACCAAGTTAAGTGAGTTCAATTTGAATAATTAACATCGGATTACACTTTAATTAAAAATAGCAATTTGACTATTAAATTCATGTATATGTTCTCCGTTGAATTGTGGTTTATTTGCCACTCACTGAATCTGTTCAGACTCACCCATCTTTTTCTGATATTTTAAGTACAGGGCAATCGGACCGTGGAGCAGACCCTTATTTAAATACAGAATTATGTTATCACCCATCAATATTCTTTGCACCTAAGGGCCTCATTTTATTGAATTGTGTATTAGTTAAAATTAACAAATGGAAACGTTGACTATATTTTGTCTATTTTAAGAGATATTCAACAACTTTAAAAAGTTCCATATCGTGGTGCTATATGTGAGAAGCTTCCACTAAAAACCAATTAGGTGAAAAACATGAATACATAACAGAATCTTTTATAATTAATTAAAACGAAATGAGCAAATTGAAAGAAAATGAGAGAGACATTTAGGGATAATGTAATACTCTTGCAGTTGTAGCTCGACAATTATAGGTTTGTTAGGAAACTTTTATTTGTTCCCATGAATTTAGATCTCCATCAAGCTATAGAAAATACATTAGAGCAGAAATAGTGAGTACTTTCATTTCATAGAAATTAATTCTTAAAACCATATTGTATATCCTCTTCGTGATCTTCCTATGGAACTTCTTTTGGATTTAGATCTATTATAGAGTTGCGACACCGCTGAGACTTCTCACAACCTCTCTTGTACGGATTAGCTTCAGCAAGTTTGCAGTTCGTGGGATTTTTAGGACTGCATCCTGGAATAGTATCACGTGTCATAGCCCCATTACCGATCATCTTTGCCTCTACAGCCTCAGGGAAAAGTGAGCAAACTAGAAGAGCAATAAGAAAAAATTGCAGAATTTCTTTTACCATAATTCCCAGTATTGTTTTAACTCTTTTGTAATGTTCTTGAGCCAATGCCAATGCCCTCGTTGATGATAGCTAGACAGAAATGTTCCTTGGTATATATATATATATATATATATATATATAGATTAAAGCTAGAATGAGTTGCTTTGACTATAATGAGACATGCATAAAACTACCAAGATCTTAAAAGTAGGGTATAAACATGTTACATGAACACGAGGATGATACAACTCATAATAGTTCAGAATTTCTACCCGTGGACATGTATGAACCTGCAATCGATCTGTTGTTGCCTTCAAATTCTACGTTCCAACGAAGAGGGACAATATTGATGCTAAAGATCAGATGTCATAGACAATTTTCTTAGCAGTTAGTTTTCGTTTTTCATATTATGTTCTATTATTTTCAAATTTGATAATTTTTTTTTCAAGTTTTGAATTATCGATTATGTTTTTGGTAAGATTTGTGATTTTATTCACTTAATTTATCTTTGAACCTACTGTGGTTGGATCAGAAACAAAAGAGTAAATTTAATTACATATTCATCAAAATATATTCATATGTTTGTTTAATTCCTTATTTAGTTGATTCAGTTTTATGATATAACTGGGGGGGTGGGGGGGGGGATTAGCTAAAACCACAACCCGATTCAAACCCGGCAATACCCGTTTGACCGGGTTTGAACCCGCCCCGCAACCCGTTTGACCGGGTTTTTACCCGCCCCATCCGATGCGGGTTTGGTGCGGGTTCGGGTTTTAACCCGGTTCATTGCCATCCCTAATCGTGAAAAGAGGATTAATTTGGTATATTTTTCATCAAAAATCGAGGTGAGACGAAAATGCTGTAAAACCTTTAAATTTCGTATGGAAA
>JASKGM010005977.1:0-11612 GCA_034509205.1 Ceratonia siliqua
CTAAGGGTGCATGTAGTATTATGGCGATGATGAAGAAAATGCTAGATAGTATCGATTTTGTGGTGAGTCACAAGTTGATAAAAAGAAGGTTAGAGATGTTCCGAACAAACAGTGGTATTTGCCTATCATTCCCAGACTATAAAGACTTTTTGCATGAGATGGCATAAGGGATACTCACGTGAGTCAGGGGTATTATCGTATCCATCAGATGGAGAGAAATGGAAGCATTTTAATGGTGTTTACCCAAATTTTGCTCTAGATGCAAGGAATGTTAGGTTGGGTTTGTGTGCTGATGGTTTTAGTCCATTCAGAATGAATGCCAAGACATATTCTTGTTGGCATATGGTCATTATTCCTTAGAATCTACCGCCTAGCATGTGTATACGAAGGGAATACACATTCTTAATAGTGATTATTCCTGGCCCACATAATCCTAAAAGTAAAATTTACTTCTTCTTCCAGCCTCTAATTAAGGAGTTACAATTGCATTGGGAGCAGGGAGTGCTTATGTATGACATTTCATTCAAATAGAATTTCGTTATGCGAGCTGCTCTAATGTGGACTATCAATGATTTTCCAACATATGGAATGCTATCGGGTTGGTAAACCTCTGGTAGGCTGGGTTGCCTGATTTGCATAGGTGGTTCGAAGGCTTTTTATTTAAAGCCTGGTCAGAAGATTTGTTATTTTGATTGTCACAGACAATTTTTGCATGTAGAGCATCCCTTTCAGCGAAATAAGAACAACTTTTTGAAGAATAAAACTGAGAGGGGCATTCCTCCTAGGAGCTTTTCTGGAGATGAACTCCATGTACAGGCATTGAGACATGCAAGAGTAACAGAAAGTGGGGGAAGACTTCTACTGGTTATGGTTTAACAGACAATTGTAAAAAACACAGCAATCTTTGGAATTTATCTTACTAGTCTGCTTTGTTAATCCCACATAACATAGATGTGATGCACACAGAGGCTAATATGTTTGGAAATGTGTTCAACACAGTGATGGATATCAAAGATAAGACCAAAAACAATATGAAGACAATGATGGATCTTGCTATCTATTGTAAGCGTTCAAGTTTGGAGTTGCAACAATTAGGTAATGGTAGAGTTGTGAAACTGAAGACACTTTACATACTAACTCTTGAACAAAAGAAAGCTATCTGTAAGTAGGTGTAGAGTTTGAAGCTTCCATATGGATATGATCTAACTTAGGGAGATGTGTCGACATTAATTCTTAGACTTTGACCCACATGAAAAGTCACGACTATCATATGTTTATGGAGCAGCTCTTGCCAATAGTGTTCAATGGGTTGCCATATGTAATTTGGGAACCTCTTGTTGAGTTGAGTCAATTTTTTCGAGATCTTTGTTCTCTTACTTTGTACAAATCTGATTTCCATGTCATGAAATAGAACATCCCTCTGATCTTATGCAAACTTGAGAAAACTTTTCCCCTTGTATTTTTTAATGTTATGGAACGTTTATTCGTTTACTCAGTTGAAGAAGCATTAGCGAATGATCATGTGCAATATAGATGGATGTACCCTTTTGAGAGGTTCTTGCACATGTTAAAGAAAAAGGTAAAAAACAAAGCTCATTTAAAATGTTCTATATGCGAGATATTCTTGAAGAGACTTTAACCTTTTACTTGTACTACTTCGAGTCTCGCGTCCAATCAAGAACTTGATGAGTATCTCGAAATGATGACTGTGGGGAAAACTCATTTGGTCAACCTCTCTCAATCTATCCTGCTTACATCCATGGAACCTTGCGTCAAAGTTATCTGACTGATTAGGAACTATTATCTGCAACACTGTATGTGTTGCTGAATTGTCCAGAAGTTAAACATTTTCAAAAGTAAGTTATAGCTTCATAGGTTCATATTTTCAAAATTTCATAAATTAATAAATACTTATGTGTTAACAACAATTTCTCTTGCTACAGTATGTATATAGAATTGTTATCCTCAACATATGGTGATTTGTTAAGTGATGAGGTTGACAAGCACATTTTTAATGGATTTCCTCAATGGTTCAAAACTTTGTAAGTTAATTTACCAATATTTGATATATTACATTAAATTATTTATACTTATAAAGTGACTAACTTTAAAATATACTTAGGTCACAAACCATACGAATATAATTGATGATGACCTTCTAAAATCTTTGGCTTGGGGTCCTGCAAGGAAGGTGAATACATGGGACCAAGTGAATATCAACGGATATAAATTCTATATAGAAGCATAGTCTCGTGGTTGAAAAACAAATAACAGTGGAGTTTGTCTTAAGGGATCTAGTTATGATGAAGCTGAGTCATTATATGATGACATTTTGTAGGAAACTATTGTGGTGGAATATTCTAGTTTACTTCTTAAACAGTTAATACTCTTTAAATGCAGATGGTTTGATTCTTCTAATCGGAAGATAAGGAGTTATCCAAAACTTAGATGTGTAGAGGTCAATTCAAGGTCTACATATAAGAGGGATGATGATTTAATATTTGCTCAACAAGCAAAGCAAGTTTATTTTGCACCTTATTCCCAGACAACTTCAAACAAGCGAGGTTGGTTACATCTGATTAAAACCAAGGTCAGGCACACAATTCATGCCCCATCGTTCTCTGGAGTTAATTCTTGATAATGATCATAATCATGGAGATTTAAGAGATGACACAGCTACACCTGCTTATCAGGAAATGGATATTCCAGTAAATGAGGACTTTGTAACTGAAGTTGATGATGATATAGAAGTAGTTGGTGAAGAAGATAAAGAAGAAGAGGATTATAATAGCAGTGATGCGGAAATCGATGAAGACCCTCCAAGTGATTATATTTTAGAAAGCCATTAATATTATATTTGACGTAATTTGTGTAAATGTAACATAATTTTTCATTCTTCAAATTTGACATATATATCCTGGTCTATTGTGATTCTTTAATAATGGTTAAGGTTTGCAGGTTAATGGACAAGCATAAAAACTAATTGAACATTTTGGTAAGAAATAATACAATGTCACAGAAGTTCTCATGGTTGAATACCGTGAGAACATAAATGCACCATTTGAATCGTAAGAAAGTTCTTCAATGATCAAATCTGAAATTTAGTTTTCTCATGACAGTTCACAAGAATCATTCTCACGGCCAACTGTCCATGAGAATGGCTGTGTGTGGTAATTTGTTTCAATTTCAATAATTTTGAAATGTGAAATTTAGGTTTCTCACGGCCATGGTCTGTAAGAATGGCAGCGAGACTTTGAAACGCATTGTTTGAGTTATGTGTTCTCACGGACAATGATCCATGAGAATGGCCATGAGAATTTGTAAATATATAAATTCCCTGGTCCTCTTTCCCTTTCCCTCACCGCTATCCGTCACCCTCTGTCAAAACCCCATGTACCAATCTCTTCTATACCTGCTATGCCCGTTCCTTTTTATACTATTGCTTCTTGCGACTTTAGAACTTCGTACTATGAACAATGGAGCTGTATGAATTCAATCCTTGAGTACAGGCTATAGTAGAAAATGCATTTGAAAATCAATTAACTTATAACCATAAAATTTTCACCAATATAATCCACAAAATGATTGAGTCCAATTACTGACTACCAATCCATGGCTCTCATAGATCATTGGAGAACGTTTACAATTCTGAGTCCTTCATGTCTATTCCTTTTGATTAAATTGCTATTTTGATTCTTTAATTATTTTTTATTTGTTTTTATCTTTTTATCTTTTTTTAATCCAGATAAATTATGTTAATTTGTCTTATCATGTGTGTTTTTTTTTTTAAAGAAATTGAATAGCATGTGGATTCTTTTAATTCAGTGTTCGTAAATAATAAATATTATAAAATTTTTAATAATTTTTTGGAAAAATTATTCTATAGTGCTTTTTAGGGACATTATTTGGTATAAACATGTATAAAGAATTCATAAACTATTAAAATTAATATCAATTTTAGTAGACAAGTTTGGATTTCAAAACTGGAATTTAAGTATAATGGATTATACTTTTTTTAATCAAATTAAAAAACTTAAATATAAATACAATTGTTATTTAGGAATCTCCCAAATGACATGTTTTATTAAACACATAATTTTACAATTTGTATATGAGACTATTCCAATCAATAATTAAATTAATATAAAACAGGATATAAAGAGGAAATTGAAATAAATAAACTTCAACAACCAAATTAAACTTGATTCATAATTAAGGTAAAAAGTGTAATAAAAAAAAACAATGCAATTTAAATTGATAATCCCCGTAGAGAACGAAAATTTAAAGATGCACGATAGAGTTTAGAGCATGATAATCCCATAGAGAACCAAAATTTAAACTCAAAGTGCTTATAATTTAGCGAAATTAAAAAGTGCTGTTAGCATCATTGTGTTTAAGGAGGATGGAATTGGAATGAAATGAAAGCATTAAATATTAACGTTTAGAGCATGATACACGCAAAAATCCAAGTCAAGCTTAAATTAGTCTTAAAGTTATATAGGCCAATAGTTAAACCCAAACTTTAATCTTCTTGATTAAATATTTTTTTAGTAGATTGATCCATGTTTTTTGTAATTAGTGCCTTGATATTTAAGGGGATACGGACAGAGGGAGTGGTGGTGGACAGTAGAAAAATACTAGAAATAATCTCTTGAATTCAATCTTTTAAAATAAAAATATTGAACTTTGATTAATAATAATATAAAAATATAATCAATTAAATGAGACACAAATATAATCATAATAAATTAAAATAATATTTAAAATTATCATTAATTATCAAATAAAATTATCAATTTTAATTTAAAAATACATAGAAAATAAGAATATTTAAAAAATAAAAATTTTTTACTTCAATTATTAATTAAAAATATAATTAGTTAAATCAGACACAAATATAATTATAATAAATTAAAAAAATATTTATAAATATCATTAAATATGTAATAAAATTATCATGTATAATTTCATGATACTTAGAAAATAAAAATGTATTACTTTAATTAATAATTAAAAATATATTCAGTAGAATAATCACACACAAACACAATCATAATAAATTGAATTTTTTAAAAAAATATCATCAAATATTAAATAAAAGTATTAAGTATTTAGATTTCACATATAGACATATTTTATGGTCAAATATTAGGTATGTTAGGTGCTAGAAGGGGTTTTGAGTCATCTAGAAGGAAGGATAAGGTGAAGGCTGTTGCTGCCTCCTTTAACCCTGAGGTTGATCTGCCCCGATTCATTCCCACCCCAGGTTGGTTACTAGCGTGAACACACATGCCTTTTAGGTCCACATCAGCTTCATATAGACTCGAATCCAGTTTGCCAACCCCAAACGCAGCAGCACCACCCACGATGACCTCTCAGGTGAGTCCTGGATACTCATTCACTGATCCTTTGCCAGGCACCATAAACACTGACAGTCGCACCTAGTTAACCACACGTAGGAACACGTAAGTAAACATATGTACACCTATCAAACTTTAATTAATAATAAAAAAATATAGCAGTCGTATACTATAACAAATTGTTATAATATTTTTACCCTATATTTGTCCCGCATGAACCTGTGAACACATTATCTGCAATCTACAAATCACACTATCAAGAGGTATAAATGCTTTGAAGAGACTCCCTGTGAGGTGAAGGAGTACTGTGGACCCAATTTAAGGTATTAATCAAACTTGCATATTTTTTATTCCATTAAATTCATTTTAATGATTACTTACTCTATTTCTATTGTTTTTAGTGAAGGCAAATTATATATGGAAACTGGAGGAGGGAGTCGAGATTAGTAGGGTGTGGGATATAAAGTGCTCTGACAGCATATGATCAGCCCATAGAGACATCCAGATAGAGAAGTCGAAGGCATATGGTTGGGGAAATATATCAAGGCCCAGCACTTTGAGTATTAGGCGTTCCGTAAATTCAAGCGTGACTCGGCTCTTAAGAAGTTGAACCAATCCAAGAGTCAGGGTGCATATGTCCACTGAGGTGGATGCCTCCCTGTTTCTGTGCATAAAGAGAGGCTTGTAGGTTTTTATTAACTTATATTTACTTGTATTAATTTCTTTCTTAATATTATAACACTTTTATTCATTGCTTGTAGTAAAAAAAGTTGGGGAGGCTGGTTGACGTTGCTGAGGTCTTTTAGGAAATTCAATATAGTGAGAGTAAGGGTTGGGTCCATCTGTACACTAAGCAAACTTACATGAGTTAAATTAAATTTCATTAAATCTCAATATTATAGGTTTCTTTTTAATTGTGATTCAAATAATTTCTCACTAATTATGTTTTAACTCATACAAAATGCTTTTGAGGAGCATAGAGCCCAAGAGTCAGGCGGTTCATCCATCGATAACACCTATCATGGACCGAAGTTATTGGTGGGGTGAATAAAAAGGACTGGGTTTATGGGATGGGATCTAAAGCTCGTCTGGTCAAGAAATCTCACTCAAGCTAGTCATCGTAATCATCCACCCAGGTTTTAGAACACTTATTCAGCCAGGTCATTAGCCAGGTCGAATAGTGACTGCAGGAAATGATTGGGCAAATAGTTAGTAGCTGTGCAACTTCTACCCCTCCCTTTCCCCTCCTGACTCACGACGATTAATGTAATTAATTTTGAACAAATTTATATTATATTTTAATTTAATTTAGATGAATTTAATCTTGTTTGATTAATTTTTTTATGTGATACATATACTTTATTTATATTAATATATTGATCTAATTTAAACATATATTTATTTACAAATTTACTTTATTTATATTAAATATATAATTAATAATATGTAATTGATATGTAAATGAAATTAAACATATTTAATATTTATAATTAAATATTTGATTATTAAAATTTCTTTCAAATTATATAATATTTTTTCCTGTCATGGAACTCTCACGGCAATATAGTTCGTGAGAACGACTCTCTTTCTCACGGACATGGTTTTGTGAGAATCTCTCACGACTTTCTCATGGACATTTAGCCATGAGAATATCTCATGGATATTGTTTCCATGACAACGTCTGTGAGACCATTTCTCATGGAATACATCCGAGAGAAAATTTACTTCCAATTGTTTACAACTTTATAGAGAACTCAAAAAGAATATTTTATGAAAATGATTCAAGAAGACTTGGTTGAAGATAAAATTTATTTTTTTTTATTTTACCAAAATAAATTTTTTTCTTGCTTCTTTTTTATTTCTCTCTCTGCATTTGATGTATAGTGTATGATTAGTTATTGATTTTGATTTGTCTCACCAAATTTCTATTGGTGTTGGATATTGCTATAATGTTCATTTTAAAAACTTGAAACTTTGTGTTCATTTTTCCATTTAGTTTGTAGTTTGGTTGAATTTACTATTACATTTTTTCTTTTTTTAATATGAAACTTTTTTAAGGAAAAAATATTGTGTTATACTTCTATTTAAAATTAATTTTAGAGATTATTTTATTAAATTATTAAATTAAGATGATTTTGTTGGTTAAGTATCAAAAATTTTTATTTTTTAAGTTTACAGTTAAACCCGCAGTTAAAATCACACCACACATAATTTTTTTATGCCGTGCAATTTTTAATTTTGTAAAAAATCACACCACATCGCGTTCACCCTACAATTAAGCACCCTGATTGTGATTGACTTGACTATTGGAACTTTATGTGAATTATCCACTCTATTTAGAAGTTGACCTTTCTTGTGCTTGTAGATCGTCCCATCATTTCTTCGAACTCTGGTGACACTGTTTTGGTTCTCACCAAATTTTAAAATAATGTGTCATAATAACATTAAAAAAAATAATCAATCATACAAAAAATAATTTACTCTTTTTTTAATAAAATTATAAAAATGGTTGCTAATGTCTTGGTCTAATGCTTCTGATATCAAGTATCAAAAGACATAATGCTAAATATTTGAACCTCACCTTTTTCGTTTTTTCAAATTCTCAGTGCATTGCTGAATTAATATAATGTAATAATCCTAAAGCATCTCACTCCTTGCACCCAAATAAAAGATCATCGGCCGGCTATAAATATAACTTTTGTCAATTTTGAAGTGTATGAATTTAAAATCTATCAAATTTTAAATAATTTATAATAAGTGTACCCTCAAAGATGTTTGAGAAAATGGGTTTTGTGACTTCGGTTGGTGAGTATTGGGTAGGTGGGAGTGCGGTCACACGGTGAATAAGTGCACTTGCTGATACTGGATGACAGGAAGCCCACCAAGGGCACCGGCTATAGTCTTTTTTTAAAGTGGGCGCGTGTTGATTTCTGAATCTTATGTTTTTGAGGAAGGGGAATTCTATCCTATTTTGCGAATAGGGATATTCTTAGAGTAATTTTAATTTTTAAGTTTTTAATTTTTTATTTTAAGAAATAATTTAAAAGAATTAAAAAATAAATGAAAAGAATTATTTTTATTCATTTTTATAATTTTTTAAAATTATTTCTTAAAATAAAAATTTTCAAACTTTTTTAAAAATAAACAATAAATAAATAAAAATTAAACCTGGAGCATGAATATACTCCAAGTGAAGAGAAATCACCCTTTCAAGAAATGATAGTGTAGTTGAAATGATCCAATGAGATATGCCAACCCCACGGCTTAAAGAGGCGCGTATGGTATAAACCTGCACTTTTGCATGAAAAATAATGATGGTTGTGGGCACTACCGCGCGTTACCGGCTTCCCATACTAGATGGGCTTTTTGGTCTGGTCAACCCGGCCATTCGTTACAAAATTACCTTTTAACCAATTAGAGTCATAATCTCATCAACTCAAAACTTTATCGTAAATTTTATACATGGTAATTTTTAAATAAATTGTTAGAAAATATTTAAATAAAATTGAGCTAATTATTCTTTTATTATAATATTGTATATGATAATAGTATTTTATAATATTTAAATTTCTTTATGATATTTCAAATAATTCTGTACCTCAAAGTAACATTAGAAAAAAAATATTACATTTTTTAAATTATTGTTATGGAATATAATATTTTTAAAAATACAAAAAAAATTTTTATAATATAATTTTTATGAAATATTTTTTTAAAAATAATAAATTTATGTTGTTTGAACAATATAATAAATTTTTTATATGATATTATTTGAAAGAAATATCTTTTAAGGACAAGTCGTAGACTCAGTTAGGATTGGGATAGGATCAGTGAGCCACAAGAAAAGTTAAATGGGCCTGGGTGGATAGGGTCTGAGATTGAAACTAAAAAATATATAAAATATTTTTGCTTCTAAAAAGAAAAAGTTGTTTTTCCTTCCAAAAAGTATTAATTTATACTTACTATTTTACAACTATTTATTGACCAATTATTTATTTTTAAAATTTACTTTTCTTCAAAATAGACAAACCTTTAACGATCGTTTCGTATAGAAGAAGTTTTTTTACTCTTAAAAAATATGATTTCTGAGAGTCATGATTTATGAGAATATTTTTTTTTCTAAAGATAAAAAATGTGTTTGTTGGTCTTGTAGATTCTTGGGAATGATAGATATTTTCACATTTGATTCAAAAGTTATTTTCCTAAAAATCTAGGTAATTTTTACAAAACTACCCCTATATATAAATTGCAAGAAATTTATATTTAAAAAAAATAAGGATTGGAGTTTAGGATTTAGAGGTTTATGGGTTTGGGGCCTAGGGTTTGAGGTTTAGCTTTGGGGGTTTGAAGCTTGAAATTTGAAATTTGGGGTTTGAGATTTGGGATTTAGGGTTTAGGATTTTAGGGTTTAATGTTTGGTGGTTTGTGAGGGAGGATAAAAGGATACTAACCCCCATAGGAAAATTTTCATTGGAAAGTTGCTCAAAAAGTATTATCAGGAATCTTAATTTCTGGAAAATTTTGTTAACCTTGTACCAAACATAGAAAATTAAAATTCTTAACTAGTGATTTTTAGAAAACTTTAAAGAATTCCTATATCAAACGCCCCCTTAAATTAATCTTAGAGTGTAATCTTGTATATTTGACCCAATAATAATAAAAATGATTTACGTGTATTGATGTTTATGGGTTTGATCTTTATCCATTCATCATTCTTTAATAAAAAAAATCATGAAAAACTGTTATGTAATAAAAAAAATTTGAAATCTTGTAACAATTGCTCCTGAATCTCTATTATATGTTACATTTGAACAAGTTGGACAAGTTGAAATTAAGATATTTATTTATAAAGTTACCCATCCCAATTTTTTTATTTATTTATGTGCAAGGGTATATCCTCAAGTCAACTTACACAAATTGGGATTAAGTCATTCTCAAAATAATATTAAGAATGCGCCTTTCAGATCGACCTGGTATATATAAAAAAATATATTCTCTTAAGTGCCAATCTCAAAGTTTAAAATCCAAATAATTCAAAAAGTTTCAATAGTATTCTATCATCTATAAAAATGCTAATGGTGGCTTTCAAAATGTATTTTAAACATGTCCCCACTTCCTTAATTTCTGCAAATATAGCTTAATTAGATTATGATGCTTTCCTATATATTATAATATATATTATTATATGTTGTTTCCTTTGACAATCAATACTAAAGGAAAAGATACAACGGAGACTCTTAAATGTATCGTGAGTTCAATTCGACTTAAGCCTAATTATTATAGCTGAAAATGAATGGTTAAGAACGGCTTGATTTATTTTTTTTAGTAAACAACAAAATTTAAGATAAAGATAAGTTATTCTAACTTTAAAATAGGGTGCATCGTAATTAGTAAATACCTACGTACTAAGAAGAGGTTACCCATAAGATTTAAATTGAAGACTCTTAGCTTGTTGCCACTACTTGATTTAATTTGTTCTTTAATTAATTAATCTTGTATAGTTACTAATATTATATTTTGAATTAACAATTTGATATAGCTATTGTCTCATCTATTCAAAGTAGGGACCACAGTGTCTATCAAAATTTTAATTTTATTGACTTTTCTTTCTTTAATTTGTCTTCATTTTAGTGAAAGTAAGATTTACTTTTAAATTCTTACGTCCGCTATATTATAAATTATTTCATATTTAAATATACTTGTCTTAAAATTTTAGTCTCATCCAATTCACGTGTCACGCCCCAACCCTAGGCACATGATCGGCGTAGGAGCCCACTAATACGATGGCACCCTACAAGCCTTTAGATGTACATACACTTTAACAATTACAATACATTACCAAATGCAAGACCTTCACCGACACAACAACATGCACAATCTAATCCAACTATTCAGATCTTGACTGTTGCTCCTTTCATCTCCCAGGAAACCTGCAGTATATATTGAAAAAATAAGGGAGGGGTGAGTCCCAGACTCAGTGAGATGGAAAACTTCTACCCGAGGTACAAGTTTGAAAATAAAGATAATACATAATCATAAGTTACGATAAATCAAAACTCTGTTATATAGAAAATTTCTCTGTATGCGTTTTCACGGAAATATGAACACATTTAACAGGATGGATCCACTGCTCCTTCACAAAAGAAACTCTCACATTCACATATATCATACACTGCACTGAACAATTTGCCTGTCAGAGACAGCATTCAATTCACTGAGTATAGATCCGGAGTAATCTCACGGATGTCACTG
>JASKGM010005978.1:0-11611 GCA_034509205.1 Ceratonia siliqua
TAAGAATTCGACTGAGACATTATTTGAAGTATAAAATTGAGAGATTGAAATTAAATTTTTTGTCATGCTAGGAACGCAAAGAACATTGTCGAGCACAAAGTGTTTGTTAGAAGAGGAGAGAGAAGTAGAACCAGTGTGAGAGATTGAGAAACCTGTTCCATCACCTATCATGATATCATCGGTTCCACAGTATGGTGCATGCAAGGATAAGTTGGTGAGATCAGTTGTAACGTAATGAGATGCTCCACTGTCAAGTAGCCATTTAGGAGTGTTAGAGGAGGTGTTGGCTGCAAAGTGGGCTCTTGGTTGCCAAGGAGATGAAGTGTATGACAAAGTTGGAGGTGAGTTTGGGGCGGTTGTGTTTGGTATTATAGGAAATGATGGACATCGTTTAGCAAAATGGCCTTGTATGCCACAAATTTGACAAAAACCAAGGTAAGGTCTGGGTTGGTGTCTTTGAACTTAAGTTGTTCCAGAATTGGGTTAGGGGGACGGTTATTGGTGTTTGAAGTAGGGCACCAACCTGAGTTATTTAGGGTTGAGGATTAGGAATTATAGGAATTGGTTGTGTTGTTGGGAGAGCGTTGGTTTTGGTTGTGACGTCTTGCTATTTTGTTGTGGCTAGAAAGTTGGAGCAGTCGAATTTTGTGGCTTGAATAGAGGCTTCAAAGTTGAGAATTTTTTCATGCAGTTCATCAAAGCTTATTGGGGTTTCTCCAGCCTGGATAGCAAGTACTAGCTCCTTGTATTCTTCAGTGAGATCATCTAAGATTTTGTCTGTGGGATCTTCAACATTCATAGGGGATCCTAGTATTGCTAGCTCATCAGCTCTTGCTTTTGCAATTTGAAAGTAGTCGGAGATGGTTCTGGATCCTTTGGTTAGATTTTTTAGAGAGGTTTTGACTTGTTTGATGTGTGCTTGGGAGGATTTTGCATATGTGTTTGCTAAGATATTCCAGGCTTCTTGAGAAGTTTTGGCTTAGACTATGAAAGGAATGATAGTGGGAGAGAGAGAACCAACTATGGCATTTAAGATTAATTGGTCTTATCATGTCCAATTGGTGTGGTTTGGGTGTTGTAATGCCATTGTTGGTGATGGTTACAGCTGGGCATGGTGTGGAACCATCAATGTAGCCTTGGAGATTGTATCTGACAAATAGAGTTTGGAATTGGAGTTTCTAGGAGAGGTAGTTGGTGATGTTTAGTTTAAGGGGAGCTTGGGCAGTGATGTTAATGGTGATTAGCATATTAAGAGGTTCATTGGTAGTGTGCATAGTTAGATTGGGTGTAGTGGAGCTGCTGTTGTTGGAGGCATCCATTTCAATGGTGTTTGAAGAAGGTTGGTGACTTTGGTTGGCAGTATAGCTCTGATACCATATAAAGTAGAGAAGACGCAAGAGAAAACTAGGAAGGAGTTGTTATATCTTTATTTACTGTAAAGGTGTATATATACATGTGAGTATCAGTTACCTATGGAGTTACGAAACTAAGTTACCTATAGTGTAGGGATACATAATTCAAAGTTACATATATACATGGATGACTAGTAATTTGAATAACATTTGAATAAGTGGAACTGAAGGAGAGAATCTCGGGATGCAGTGTTGACTTGTTCTGTTGGTATCTCTATCATCTTCTACTGTAGTCTACAAAGAACTAATTACAAAAATCTTGTGCAGCGAAACCTTTGAACAATCATCTCATCTCATGTACGAATATCCAACACATTGCGGAAAAGGACGAAAGAGGGGAGAGTTGTGAAGTGGCTGGGATTCTTCGCGATAAAATTATTTTGTCAAAAAATATAATAATAACATGGCCATTCAAATTTATAAAAAATAAGAAAATGGCTAGAATTTGGGTCCAGAGTTGTGACCTGAGGTTAGCCATTAATATATATAAGCATGCCACTTAAATTAATTTTAGTCACGTAAATAATAAGTTTAATAGTGTTAAGTAGATATTTAATTATAAGGATTAAAATCAAAATTATTAAAACTGTAAGAACTTAATTAGACAAAATTAAATTATAAGAATAAAAATAAAAATTATAAAAAATTATATGGATCAAAAATTATATTAATATAAAATTATAATAAAATTGTTTTAGTAATATTATTCTAACAAAAAAAACAAAATTAAAGAGATATGAATATTTAAAAGATTTGTGGTACATTAACATTAATTAAACAAGTAAAATAAAACTCAAATAATTTCCTATCATATTATTAGAAAAGAATATACATATTTCACCCCTGATAAGGGTCCTGTAGTTGTTGAAGATGAGTAAACAAGAATCCGGAATGGTGATAGAAGCTCATCACAAGATCTTTTAGCTAGACTTCCCATAATTGGCGCTGCCTTCTTCCGTCCAATGTCAAGCAAAGAAAAGCAAAGGAACATAGAACAAGAACAGTAAGAAGAAACGATAATGAAAATAAAAGAAAAATTAGTAAAAAGATTAAGAAAGAATACAAGAAAAGGAAAATTAGAGTCTCTTGAAAACTTCATTCATCAAGTTAGGGTTGGCCTTTTGAAATTCCATTAACTGTTGTAGTGAAAAATATCCATCCCCATTCTTATCAATCTCGGCCATTCGACTTTGAACTTCTGCTTCTGAAGTTGACCCTAATGCTTTGAGAGCATCTGAGAACTCGCCCAATGAGATTTTATCGTCGCAATTTGCATCAAAACGTTTGAAAATACGTTCACATTCAGCTCTAATTAAATCGTCATTAGCCATAGTACTTTTGATATGATTAAGTTAGATTTAAAAGAAAATTCTAAGTAATTCTTGAGAGGAATTAATGGAATGTGAAATATTTTGAGGATGAACTCTATACTTAAGATATTGAGAACAAAAAAGGGGCCTCGAGACTCGGTCCTGTTGAGTTGACATTTGCTAAAAAATACCAATTTTTTTCTATTTCATTGGCAGGAAAATTCTGTGGCCAAGTTAATTTCGGCTCTCAAAAATTCCCATGTCTTTCTAAAGGATTTAATTATCCTACCACCATAAATAGTTATGGTTGGATGTATTTTTTATTTTTTAATTATATTTTTAATTTTTAATTTTTTTAATATTAATAAATTATTATTTATATCATTTTTTTTAATATTGTGAAATGTTTTTAAGTTTTTTTAGAATTGTATTAAAAAATTATGAATTAATAGTATAAAAATTATTAAAATTTTCAAAAAATTTTCAAAAATTTTCAAAAATTTTTTAAAAAATTATGTAATATAGATAATAATTAATTAATATTAAAAAATTAAGACAAAACACAAAATAAAATAAAATCATCTAATATTAAAAGTTTGGCTATAACCCATTTTGGTGATAGCATAGTTATGGCCTTTTATTTTACACCAATATTATTAAGAGTCAATAAATAAATGAATGATTTAAATTTTTAAAATTTTTTTACAAATGATATTTTAGATATTTAAATTTAAAACTTGATTAAGCTATAATATTTTTTTAATTTTAAAAAAATATTTATGTATATTTTTAGGGGAACACTTCCCTACCGCCCCAGGAGAGTTTTTTTATATGTTTTATAATTTTTTTTATTTTTTAAAATTAATTAATTAATTTTTATAATATAAATTTTTTGATATATTTTTGTATTTTTTGTAAAATTTTTTAAGTTACAAATGAATAGTAAAAAAAATTATAGATAAATAATAACAAGAATGTAAAAAAATTCAAAAAAAAATTAAAAAAATTTTAAAATATATATATAAGATAAAAAATAATTAATTAATTTTAAAAAAATAAAAAAAATTTTAAAAAATAAACTAAAAAAAATGGGAGGGGCTGTAGGATAGCCCCTCCCATGTTTTTATAATCGAGTGAAGAATTATATAATTAAAGGGAGGGGCTATCCTACAGCCCCTCTCTTCTTTTTTTTCTTTTTTTTTTAAGTTTTTTTTTAAATTTTTTTATTTTTTAAAATTAATTAATTTTTTTTATTTTATGTATTTTTTTAAAATTTTTTAAAATTTTTTTGAATTTTTTCTTATATTTTTTTATATTTTCTTACTACTTATCCATTTTTTTACTATTCATTTATAACTTAAAATATTTTTTAAAAATATAAAAACATTTCAAAAAATTCTAATAAAAATATATCATATAAACATATAATTAATTAATTTTATAATATTAAAAATATTAAAAAAATTTAAAAAATATTTAAAACTTCCCGTCACAAAATTATGACTGTAAGGGAGTGTTTTATGAGAGTGTAAATGATTTCCTTTTAAGAAAAAATAAAATGAAGAAACTTTTGTTGAATATCAAATCCAGATTTTCAAAAGCTTAAGTTCTTTTACGAATACTTTTAATAAAATCTCTACATGCCACAAGAACGTACTCTTTTTTATTTTTGTATTTATTAATCCAATTTTAATCTCTTCCGCCATTTCCTCACATTTCTTATTTATTTTCTTGTGCTGTTGGATCCATCTTTCGCATTCTATGTTATTTTAATAAAATTGTAAAGATTATTCCAAATATTAATTAAAAATATTTCAAAATATATGTAGGACTGTTGAGTATTTTTGATATTTTAAAAATAAAAATTATTATCATTTAACTTGGGGCTAGTTCAAACTCATTTGAAATTAAATATAATAATAAATAAATAAAAATGATTGTCACAAGTTTTTTCGAAAATAATCTTTATGCAATACACTGAAATTATAATTTGAGAGTATTTGAAATATCCTTGTCTCTGGAAAACAACCTAGTAAATTATGCTTTATATGTTTCTAATTTGAGGTTTATCCTCTTTTGTTCCCTTTGACTATAAAAGTGACTGGAATATAAAAAAGATATTTATTTTTCTCTAACCTTTTTTAGTTTAAAATATAGCTTTGATTCTATACTCAAGTTGGGCTTTTCTTGTTCTCTTTAAACCTAAAACTGATTATATTTCCACAAAAGATTCCCATATCATGATCTTATGATGATAGAAAATCACCTCAGTACAACATTTTTTAGTTGGGTGGCACCTTTCCATTTAGCACTTTTTTTTTTAATTTCTTATCTCATTTTTTACTTTATTTTTTTATTTTATATTATTTAACTATTTTTTATGTCTAATAAATTTTTAAATTTTTTTTTAATTTTTTTTAAACAATAAAAAATTCTAATGTTGTTCTTTCGAAAATATTAGTTAAAATTACTGTTTAAAAAAGTAAAAAAAAATTTTAATTTTTTAAAAATTATTAGACATATCAAATATATCAAATAATACAAAGTAAAAAAAGTAAAAGAAAAATGTAATGAAAAATAAATAAAAAAATGATTGTATAAGAGTTATATGGGAAGGATATTATAACATAACAACTCATTTTTAATTATATAATAACAGGTTAAAAATAACTTTGTAAAAGTCATTACATAAAATCAAAATATGCCATGATTTGTAAAATTGTTATTTACACACGTAGTTTAAGCAATAAAATTTAGGCAACATTTTTAAAAATGTTATATAACATTAAAATATATGACTGTTTACAAAATTATTGCTTAAACAAGTAATTTTTGTGACTTGTTTGGAGGGTATAAAGAAGAAGACACAGGCACACTGGTAGGCTGTTTGTCAATTAAAATAAAATTAAAATAGTTATGGTTTTAAAAATCTTGTATTTTAAAATCTTGTTTTATGATATTCATTTTTCACTTTGATGTCTTAAATAATATTTTATAATGACATAAAAAAAAGTAAAATATCATAAATTATCATATTAAAATACAATGTCTTTGTATGTATAAAAAATAATTTATTCAACATTATTTTATCAAATGTAAAAATAAAAATATAAGAAAAAAAGTTTAATAAATTAATTTATCCTTTAATTATACATATTTAAGAAAAGCTATATTTAAAAAATTAAAATATATAACATGAGATATAGATAAAATAAAATAAAAACTATAATTTGTTAAGTATTTTTTTCATGAGCATTTATATAGTTTATTATAAATTTTTCATTTATGATTTTTTATTTTTATTAATAATTGAATTTGGTACTAAGAATTGTTTAGATGTATTTGTGTTTTTGAGTAGGTGTTTTAAATAGAAATAATTTTTTTTAATACAAAATAAATATTTATTATTTAAATATAATTTTGTGAAAGTAGTTTTATTGAAAAAAATAAATATCTTATAAAAATAAAAATATTTTTAAACATATAAAATTATTTAAAATAATATATAAAAATATTTTTAAAAAAATTTATAAAATATTTTAAGAATATATTTTAATAACTTTTTCTTCTTTTCATTCAAATTAATTATTTTTTAAACATTAAATTCATACTTGAAAAGCAGGTTTTATCTTTTTAAAAATGCTTTTAACATTAAGCTGTCTAAACACCATTAAATTATTTATAAAATGTAAATAAAATGTGTGTAAATTTTTAAAAATACGTCACCGCTTAGCTCCTAAATCACTGGCCCTCCCATTCTGCCCTCGAGAAACCAAAAATGGGCATGGCTTACCTTCCCTCTTCTTCCAGTTTCAGTGAGCGAAACCCATCTCCGTTTGAGGCCTTTGCATATCAGCGTCTTCGTATGGTTGAGTTCCTCATCCAAACTGCTCAGGTAAGCCATTCTCTCTCTCTCTCTCTCTCTCCATTTTCTGTCTGATTTTGTTCCAAATTTCTCTATGTAGCAACTGGAAGTAGCTCCCGTTGTTAAATACTCGGCATTGTCATTGTTCATTGATCGGTTCCTTCCTTCTTTGCCCAGGTGATCTTGCTCTTCCTGTTTCTGCATTTGCTTCTGAGAATTTTGATTATTGATTTTGATTATTTCATAATTAATCCATCGTATAGTAATTCCATTTTCCCACTGATTTTGTTGCATTTTACTTGTGATTTCTGAAGTTTCATGGAAGCTGGTAACTTAGATATTTGGCTGTTGCATCCTGTGACAGAGAGCAATTTGCAGTTATTTGTTCTTATTTCTATGTGGATTTCAAGCAAAGTGGGGGTTTACGCTCTCATTTCATGATTTTTTGTCTTAACTATTTTTTTTTTTAAATTACATTTTCTAACACAAAGATGGGTTTTATAGATACATGATTCTCATCCGCTTTCTGTGAGAAGTTTGAAATCTTTGGCTGACAATACCATCAAGGAACAACACTTTACAACTCGAGATTTCCGGGAAGCAGTAAGGGAAATGTCTTTTATGATTATTATGAAACTTTTATGTATTATCTCAAATTTTGGGTGGTTGTTCTGGATATTTTGTAGGAGGTGCTCTTCATGCAGGTATATATAAAGGAACCTGCAGGTATTTTGTGCTCTATTGGTTAGCTAATATGATTTGGTACTTCTTAAGGTGTTGAATTATGAGATTGGCACAGCAAATATTGCCTTTTTGTTCCTTGAAGAGCTTTGGATTCAGATCAAGTGAGTCAGTTTTTTAAGATGGAGATATAAGTAAGACGATTTATTGTGCCTACTACTGATTCCTCTCTTTTTGAGTTCAGGGGAGTGGCCAAAGTTGGTGAGCTCATTAACTTTGAAGCGTGTATGGAAATTATGGATCTTCTCTATGAGAAGGAGGAGACATCAGTTCTTTATAGTTCTCCTCACTCTCTTGCTGCATCAATATTGGTATTTTCTTCTTATTTCCAAATTCCAGGTATTTATTTCATATAAACTTCTAGTTTTGGCAAGTTTTTCTAAATCTTTGTAGGTTGCGTCTTATGTAATCACAGTCCCCAAACAGAAATGGGAGTTTCCAGTTCTTCCATGGGGTAAGAAAGTGCATCTAGATGTCATTTGCTATTTTGTTCTAAATTCTAATAATATTATTTTTAATAATTATTAGTCAATATCCATTCTCATCATACTATGATTGATTACTTTATGTTTACAAATGCCAATCAGTTCTGCTTACAGAACTTATTTCTAGTTTTTAACACAGAGGTGTATGTGTAGATATGTTATTCTTCATGGACCTTACAATCACTTTGAAAGATCTAATTTTCCACATGTGAAGTTTCTTATTGTTTACTGGTTGTCTAAACTGTTGATCTGAACACATACATTTTGAATTTCCCTACTTGCATATGATACAAGATGCATACAGTAACTTTCGGAATTCTTATTGCAATTTGTATTTTTCTGTTCCTTACAATTATTTCATGATTACATTCATGAACTTGACAGCTCCAGTAATCAATTTCCATATCTGGAAAAACTATGGCCATGGATTATTTTATTTTTTAGAGCTCGCCATCTTTCTTATTGATGAAAGATCTTACAACTACAGACAGATGTGTAACGAAAGGGGCTTCCCTTTTATCTTGTTTACTGCAGGATCATATACACTGAACGTTTTCTGTGAGCATTATATTTGCAAATATACAAGTCTCAAAAAAATAAGAGTTTTAATCTAATACCGCTAGAACAATTTATCTTGTACCAACAAAACTAGAAGGTTCTGCTAAGATCCCAATCCAGAATATGCGATCTGAAATTTTTTTAATAATCTTACTTTCTACCAATCCACGTGACTTAATTTAGAACTGTTTGTTAAAATTTATGCTTTATACTTGTATACATTTAGTCTATAGGTGTGAATGCCATTTCAATGTTTGAATTTATATTTTCTTCTCAAACTTATCTTCAATCAGGTTATAGCATTATTGTTTTTCATCACATTCTGGTGCATTTTTCTCTATCATTTTCAATTTCAATCTTAACTCTTAAGAAATTCAAAATATGCTTATATCGAGAGTCATTCATGAGGAAGATATATATAGACTATTAAGGTCTTCCTTAAAATCTAAATGATTCTGTATCATATATCTGCATTACCAATACTAATTCCCTTTCTGAAACGTGGCAGATATCAGTGTCCTCTCTGTTTTTCCATCATACTCTCCCTTTGTTGCTGTTTTACGCTCTGTGTCCATCTTCCCTTTCTATGAAATCTGTCTTTCAGTCCTTCTTCCTCCACTTTCCCTCTTTCTTTCTTTTGTTTTGTTTTACGTTTTGAAATTTTAATTGTTTAGCCCAATTCTTATATATGGTAGCACACAATCTCTCCATAATAAGGTATTCTTTTTTTATTTCTCTTTACTTTTTTAATTAAAAATTTTCAATCTACATTGATTATTTATTTTATTATTAACATCAATAGTCTTATTTTGAGGACCTCTTTTTAACAACAGATGAACACCTCCTAAGCTTCAAGATGCTTTGTTCTCATTATCAGTTTATCACCCTGAATTTAAGTGTATAATAGGAAATAATTATGGATAATTTATTCCATGCCCTTTTAGTGTGTGTGTGTGTGTGTATGTGCATGTGCCTTAAAAAAAAGGATGCACAAACGTAATCTATGTAACATGATAGGACATTAGTGGGGGATGCATTCTAGATGTGAAGCTAATTACCAATAATTCTGCACAATTGTGGTTGTGAATGTGCCATCATATAAACCATATCATTTAGCTATACAATAAGATAGAGTTGGTTTTATTTAAATGATTATGTTCCTTGTCTTTAGTAATGATCATGGCGAATACCTTTTGGGGTGGTAAAACAAGGGGTGTCAAAACGGGGTTGTGGCTCGCGAGTCAACCCTAACCCTTGAGGTGGACTTTGAATCAAAAAAACTAAGGCCATTTTTGGCCTCCCTCATTTAAGGTCCGAACCATTAAGGGCTAGCCCTTTTTTTTTTTTAATGCACTAATGCGGTACGAGGGTCTGATTTCTCCACTGAACTTCAAATATTTTTGTTTCTTTACATTTTTTTAGCTTATGAAATTATGAATTGGTGATGGTAAGTGATTTTTCTCTACAGTTTCTCTGTTTATTTGTGCTTGTTTATCGCTTTTAGGAAAACTTTGAGCAATAATTGGTTTTCTTTGATAAAAAAGGGTTATTGTTGTTTTGTTCTATCTCATTTGGGTGTGTTGTTACTGCAGAACAAACCAAACTAGGAGCTTTGTCTGTTATATTTGTTGTTATTGTTGTTTGCTTTGTGTAATGTGTGATTGTAATTATTTGCTTTTTTATTTTTGATTTAATTCAATCAGATGCTGTATAATGTCTTGATTGTTCAATCCAATCTTGGATTCTTGGCTGGACTAAATCTTCTATAGAAGTGAATTATATTCCTAAAACTAATAGAAGGGGTTGCATAATATGCTGTATAATTGATTGATAGTTTAGATTTGGTTTTGTTATGAAATTTTATAATATTTTCATGTGTTATCCCGTTTAGTTCGCTAACCCGATGGGGTTAGAGCTAGATTAAATTTTAAAAGCCCTTCTAAGAAAAGGGCTTTTTTGGCCCAGCCCGTCAAGGGTCAGCCCGTTTTGACACCTCTAAGTAAAACCTATATAGGAAGCGACATAGCTTTAGTATGGGGTTCACCTTTTGCTGATAACTGAGAATTGAAGGTTAAGGAAATGCTAAAATCTTGAGGCCTTTGAAGGATGTCTGAATGACTACTATGGGTTATAATATGTCTTGTTTTCTTTGACTTTCAGCAGGTAATTATAATTAGTTTAACACAAGATTAACGACGCAATACACTTTGAAACCTCAATTATTTATAATAGCATGAAATACTTTATGCTTTACACGTAGATGCCGTTAGGATGTTAAAATTTCAGTTTCTTCCAATATTAGTTTGAGGCATAAATTAGTTTTTTCTTTTTTTAACTTCTCCTCAAAGTTGATATTTGGGGTTTGGGTTTGATGTCTTTTACCTTATTGGGTGATATTTGGGTGTTACTAAACACTAAATGGTTTTGGTATTGCGAGGAAGTTCTGAAGGTAGGATTAGGAGATAAATGCTTTATTTTTAAATCAATGATCTGTTCATGAGTTTACTACAGCAGTTTTGTTTTCTTCTCATGCTTACTGTGAAGATTTTTTTTTAATGATAATATGATTTTCCATAATTAAAAGCTTAGTTTAGTCCTTGGCTAGCTCAGCACCTTTAATTTCTACTCCACCAATCATAGAAAATCCAACTTTTCAGGATTTGCCTCAAACCCTATACAAAACAGGCCGAACTTTTTTCTAGGTAACCAGTAGCCACTCTTGCTGCCACTAATTTTTTTCTACATGTGTTCATCATCAAAGTCAAGTTCTTGCTAGTTAGTTGTTTAATTTTTCTAGCTGCACTCAAATTCCCTGCAAACTAGCAGTTTTCAGCTTAAATTCTGAATCTTCCAAAGTTTCCCTTTGTCACTATGTTAAGAGCTGAGGCCCATCTGGGAGAAGAGGGTCATTCCTTTCTTGAGCCGCTTCTTTTTCTTCTTTAATCACTGAAAATTAGGTAAGCTTTAAGATCAGGCCAAATGAATTCCTAAACTAAATCCAAATAATTTTATTTTTTATCCTTTTCATCCTCTCCTTCCTGCTCTTTTCTATTAATCAATGCATTGCAAATAATGAAACCAACAACTTTGATCTAATACGTAATCTATTGTGGTTGAAAGGCAATGATAAACCCCATTTCCAGTACACATATCATAGAAAAGGGAAAAGGGAAAAGGACAAAAGATGGTATTTTGTGTAACAAACCAGTACACGTGGCAATCAACCCGGATGTTCAGCCA
>JASKGM010005979.1:0-11611 GCA_034509205.1 Ceratonia siliqua
TAAGTTAATTTGTGTTTAAAACTTGAATTAACTTTTGGAAGAGCTTTTATTTATGTAGTTAAAAGTGATGAAGAAAATTTTGGAAAAAAATATGTTAACCTTATTTGTGTCTGAGCTGTTTTGAGTTTTCACAATCTTTATATATGTTTAATTTAAAAGTTATTAAAGTCAAATAAAATCAACTTATAAAATCATCATATGCGCTTATGATATAAGTAAATTCATGTACATATATAAATAATGGGTAAATTAATGATTTAGTCCTCCATATATATAATTTTTTTAATTTAATCCTCCAAATATAATAAATTTTTTAATTTAGTTCCCTAAATTAAAAGTATCTCAATTTAATCCCGTCAAAAATTAAGTTTTTGCCAATTTAGTCCTTTCATTAGTCTAATTAATCACCATCTAATGATTTTGCTAAAATGTGCTGACATAATTGTCACATGGCTGTTAAGTACCGATGTGGTAGTTAAGGTTACATTAAAAAAAATGATTTTCATACACCACACTCTCACTACACCACCATATTTTTAATTAATATAATAGCTAACTCAGTAGTTGAGTCATCAATTATATTAATATTTCATTCTCCCCCAAATTTTACATTCCCTCATTTTCCATCATTCACTCCTTCTCTCCCTCGATAGTCACTCTTTCCTGACAGTAGAGAATTGTCGAAGCAACATTGTCCATTGCCGCTTGTCTAGCATCCACGATGGCCTCCATACAACACTCAATGATGTTCAGGAAAAATGCCCATCATTCACGGCATCCTCTGTCCAACACCAACGTCCCAAGAAAAAACCAAAGTATGTGTTTTTTTTTTTGTTTCCTAAACATTTGAGTAGAGTATGGTGTAGTGTTTCTATTGGGTTTGTTGATTTTTTTACTTCTTTATATCTGTTACAAATGCTCTTCCAACAATAAAAAATAATATATGTTTCAACTAATATGATACGTTCATAAGTTTGTGATATTTGAGTGATCTCAGGAAAAACAAAGTATGTTGTTTTGTTTTGTTTCCTAAACATTTGAGTTGAGTATGGTGTAGTGCTTTTATTGGGTTTGCTGATTTTTAACTTCTCTATATATGTTACAAATAGTCTTCCAACAACAAAAGAGAATATATGTGTTTCAACGAATATGATCCATTCATAAATTTGTCATATTTGAGTGATATGCTTCGTAAGAGAAGCATTTCTCTTTTAATAGAGTTGTATACATACTAATTTTTAAGTAATATTGAATGTGCTTGTGAAATTGGCTGAGTATTATTCTTTGTTTCACTGGCATTTCTATCATCTGCTAGATAGTTCAAAGAGTGAAGATATTCTTTGGTTTCCAATATGAATGTTTGTCTCCAAAAAAAAATTAAGCATTTTGCTTTTTCAATTTGGCTTTAAAAATGATTAGTTTGAGAAGGACTAAATATAAAAAGAAATCATTTGATAAATTAAAATTTTAAAAACTGTTAGGATTAAGATAATAATTTATTCAAACATATTAGTTTTGCATATCATTGGTATAGAGTTACATTCTTTTTTTAAAAGAGAGAAACTAGAAACAAGATATTAGTATAACTTTACTAAGAGAATTTCATAATTTTATATAAAGAAAATACATGCTTACCTTTATCATACAAAAAAGGCAATATTTTAGATAAACTTTTATATCTTTTTTCACTACTTAAAGCTCTTTTTATTGAAATTTCTTTTTGCAATAGGAAGAAAAAATAAAGTAACTTAATGACCACAACTTTTAAGTGTACATATTTAGTTGAAAAATCTCTTGGCTTGTTGGTTATTCTTGTTAATTGATATTCCTGTGTATGTAATTTATTTATTTTATTGATACATGTTCATATCTTAGCAATAAGAAATCCATTACTATTACTTTCTCATACTATTATATTTTGATTAAGCAGGTTAATGGAGGATAATGTGGCTTCCGTTATTGAATAAGAGAATCATGACCTTGTATGTCTATCAAGTGAATGTGACCTGGTTTGTAGTGCCAGTAATGAGCTTGTGAATGTAGACAATGATTTACCATTGAAACAAACAGAGGGTATGTCATTTACTTGTGTTGATGATGTGAAATCATTTTATAAAAAGTATTCTCCTCAATAAGGTTTTGGTTTTGTTATAAGAAACTCAAGGAAGGATGACAAAGGGAAGTTGAAATATTTTATACTAGCATGTTCTAGGCAATGAACATATAAGTCAATTGTGTCAAATTCCTTTAAGACCATCCCATCAACAAAGAATGAATGTCAAGCAAAAATTACAATAACCTTGAAGGAGAATGGTCAATATTACATAAACAAGGCTGTACTTAATCATTCACATAAATTGAGTTCTTCTAAAGCAAGGTTGTTTAGGAGTAACAAGAACATGAACATGCAAGTGAAGATAGTGTTAGAGTTGAATGACAAAATGGGAGTTAGGATGAACAAAATTTTTCATTCAATTGTTGCCCAAGCAGGAGGATTTGATAATTTAAATTTTGTTGAGATTGTAGGAATTATATTGCAAAAGAAAGATGGGCAATTGGTAAGGATGGTAATGGTCAAGCATTAAAGAGTTATTTTACTAGGAAGCAAGAACAAAATAGCAACTTTTTTATGACAGTTATTTGGATGATGAGTTTCGTGTTAGAAATGTGTTTTGGGCTGGTGCAAGAAGTATATCTACTTATGTAGCATTTAGAGATGTGGTAACTTTTGATACCACTTATCTTACCAATAAATATGACATGCCATTTGTTGCATTTGTTGGTGTTAATCATCATGGCCAATCAGTGCTACTTGGATGTAGGCTATTATCTTGTGAGGATACCGAGGGTTTTGTGTGGTTATTTAAGTCTTGGTTACGTTGCATGAATGGTAATCCACCAGAAGCAATTGTGACTGACCAATGCAAGGCTATGCAAAATATGATTGCAATAGTATTTCTAAATATTCAACATCAAAGGTGCTTGTGGCATATTATGAGAAAGGTGCCGCAAAAATTGGGTGGACACGTTAATTACAAGACAGTCAACTATTACTTACAAAGTGCATTTTTTGACACATTCACTTGTATAGAATTAGAAGAAAGATTGGCAAAGTTAATTAAAGGTTTTAATCTACAAGATAATCAACGATTGAGTGGCTTGTATAAAGACCGACATCGATGGGTTCCCGCATTCTTGAAAAATGGTTTTTGAGCTGGAATGTCTACTACTCAACGCAATGAGAGTATTCATGCTTGCTTTGATGGATATATAAATCATTATACTAGTCTACAATAATTTGTCAATCAATATGATAGTGCACTTCAAGATAAGGCAGAAAAAGAATTTGAGGCTAATTTTCGATCATTCAATAGTATTGTTCCTTGTTGTACACAATCTTATTGAAAAACAATTTCAAGGGTGCTACACTCATTCAAAGTTTGAGGAGTTGCAAGCCGAATTTAGAGCTAAAAAAAATTGTAATGCATCAGTTGTATATGTGGATGGTTTAATTTGTACTTACAAGGTTGTTGAAGATAATATAATTGTTGACAAAGTAAAGGAATTGGACTTTGATGTGATATTTAACCGTGATAATAATACTGTTAATTGTAAATGTCTCTTACTTAAGTTTAAAGGAATTATGCGTAGACATTCACTTTCTCTGCTTAGTTTCGAAAGAGTTAAACAGTTTCCTTCACAATATATTTTGTCAAGATGGAGCAAAATGTAAAGAGGCCACATACATATATCAAGAGTAGTTATGATGTGAAGCAATTGAATCCATAAATGCAAAGATTCGATACTTTATGAAAGAAATTTTATAACATTATTGAACTTGTTGCTTAGTATGAGAATGTGATTGATTTTCTCATAGATAGGTTGGGACAAGTAGAAAGTGAAGTGAAAATGATGGTTGATTCCATGAAGTCTACTCCTATACAATCTATTGCCACACGACATAAAAATGAAATAAACAGCATTGAAAATTCAACTATTACAAATCCAATTCATAGTCCAATACGTACATGTTGGAAAGGCCGTCCCACTTCAAAGAGGAAAGTATCAACATTAGAGAATGCTGTCAAATCACGCAAACAAAGGAAAAAGAAAGAGGTTGAAAATGTGTGTCTTTAGTTTATTTTTCTTAATCTAATAAAGTCTACAATAAAGTTGTGCTAGGAACTTAATTTGTAAATGATTACTAATTTCTTTACTTTTTTTACCTAGGTGTGTAACATTAGTCCACTGAGTCAAAGTGATGGGAGCAACCTCAGCTCGGGATCCTCTTTGACATTTAGAAGTGGCGATATATCTGCTGATTAAATTCCTATGGTTTGTATATTCTAATAATGAATGTCTCAAATTTGTACAATTGACAATCTTTAGCTTATTTTGTAATACTAATTTCTTAACTTCTCTTACATAGGTGTGCAACATTAGTCCACTGAGTCGGAGTGCTGGGAGCAAACTCAATTTGGGATCTACTTTGACATTCATAAGTGGCGACATATCTGCTGATCAAGTTCCTATGATTTGTATATTCTAACAATGAATGTCTCAAATTTGTATAATTGCCAATCTTTAACTTATTTTGTAAATAATTACTAATTTCTTAACTTCTCTTACATAGGGGTGCAACATCAGTCCACTGATTCAGAGTGATTGAAACAACTTGACTTGTGTCCCCGTTCCAAGTGTGACAAATTTTCATATTTGATTTGATATAGTGGTTGCCATGTATATAGGCACTTTTTTTGAAGGTGTATATAGAGATGTTTGTAGACAAGTTAAGGTTGTCATGTATATAAGCACTTTTTGTCTCCTCGTTGCCATGTATATACGGTATATGGCAATTTGAAGGTGTAATTAACATAATGCACAATCATTACTTGTAAACTTTGAAAATAAATGAAAAGCTTTTCCCATTTCATCCATACACAAGTGTATAGTTACATAATTCAGTAGAAAAATAATATGGAACTATTTAATTTTTGTTTCTGCATGAGGCTGCAACATTTAAGCTTCAACAGCCCTAAGTTCATGTTCCAATTGTGCAAAGTTTTTAGTAGCAATTGTATTAGCAAAGTGATATAAGAATGTAGTCAACTATTGTTCTATGAAAAACTTGGGAATGACAAGCTTTATACATCTTTTATTCATGTATCAAGTACAACCTATAAATATGACAAGTATTTTGCTAATACCTATTGGGAATTAGTAATATTTGACCATATTGTTTGTCTCCCCTCTATTACAGGGCAATTACATAATTTTTGTCTCAAATTCCTCTAGATTATAAGACATTTACATACACATACCTAGTACTAATACATTTTATGAACAGATGAGTAGTTAATCTGTATGCATAATTCTTCTTACAATAGTTTAGAAGCAGCAATGTATATGGTGATCAAGTTATGCATAACTATAATATGTCTTGCATGCTATAGTTCTAGTTCTTCACAACTTTTTGGGATATTCCACTTTCAAGTTGCTTGGTCACAACATTGTCTAGCTGTTTCTTTATCTTGGTTAATTCTCGTTCTTCACATCTTGTAGTGTTTCCTTTCAGTCTTGGCATGAAAAGAAAAAAGAATCTAAGTTGACTTCTTTTTGCCACCAATAAATGGAGACTAATCAGTTTTTCAATATTAACATAAAAATATGCAAATATTAACTACATTGTACCTTGTATGTATCCAAATCATATTTTTTTAAGAAAAAAAGGAAGAATATTTAAGCCAAAAGTATCCAAAGAGTACTGTTGTACCGGTACTGGGTATGGCTTCAATGAAGAAGTACCTATGCTTCATAGCCCTCTACTGTAGTATTTCCCAAATCTCTAGTAATTTGCGTCATCTAATCTTGTTCACTAGTCATTGTCTCATTGATATTACACAAGGGTTTTGATTAGAGAACATTTAACCACTGAGATTATTAGGTAACGACATAAAACATGACTGCTATTTGTTGGCGTAGTTTGCAGTAGGATTGCTCCCTTCATAAGTTAGAATGATTTTTTCGAACATAAAAGTTTCATGTTATGTGCTGTTTGGGATGCTTGGTGAGAATTGGGTGTGCCCTAGTAATTAAAAGCATATTTTCTTGATTTAGTTCAAAGGCTTTGGATGGAAAAAGATTGGCAAGGCTTTATGGATTTATGCTATGTTTGCTGTATTTTGGTATATTTGGCTAAAGCAGAATGCCCACTTCATCGGGTGTTTCCTTGCCTTTCGATTTCATATGGGTTATGATTGTGTTTAGGACCTATTTATGGTGTTCTCATGGTTTGTTTTTAAGAGTTTAACCTATTTACAAATTAGATTTGCATTACATACGAGACAACTAAGGATATATGGAGCTCTATGAATAAATCACTTAAGCTTAAAGTCTCTGATGTAAAACCAAAAGAAAATTAGTTTGACAAAGCAAGCTTAAAATCACTAATCCATTAAGTTTGAAACCAGGGTTCACCTTATATTCCTACTCATCATATTATTTTAACTCCATATTAAGTAAGTGTTGCATGACAGATATCAATCAAGAAGGTGTCAAGCTTCAATGAAAATGAAATTAAATGTCATTCCCTTCATTAACTGATAGCCACTTGACTCACTGTGAACTATAAGTAGTGGGCACCACACATCAAGGGCCAGAAGAGAAATCTGCCAGCTCTGTCCAAAAATCATAGTCATATCTAAGATTCAATATCAAATGTTAATTAATGCCCATAGTTAAGAGGCAAGTAAAGGAATAAGAAGAGATATTTCTCCAAAACAGTCAGTGAAAAGTATGGAATCTCCTTAGCAAGTAATTATAAATGAACGCAGGGGTCCTTCTCATCCATAATAAAACTAGTTAGTTATACTTTTATATCAAGGAAAAAATAGTTATAATCCTTCAAATCACAATTCCATAAAGTTTGATCTTGTTAGCACACATAATTCTTCAGCTTAATTAGAGCTTAGGAAGTATTACATATTGTTGTTTTTTGGGCTAAAGAGGATAGCAAGGTGAGCAAAAACATAGCCACAAGGATAATCTTTTATTCATAGGAAACACTCTATATATAGAGCTAACATCTTAATGGAAGCCAATATAATAGGCCGAGCAATACATAAATAACAACTTTTAGATAATGTCTTTTCAAAAATTAAAAAATAGTAACAACTTCCTAAAGACTAGGACTTCATCCCAAATCTTCTAACAGATTTGAACTTAGCTTTCAGTAACTTAGTTGCTTGTGTAGCTATTTTAGGCACTGTCACAACACTCCTCCTTGCTTAATAGCTACAAAGACCAAGTTTTTCTTTTAGATCTTCGAACTTAGCTTTTGAAGGGGCTTTTGTCAACACATCTGCAACTTGGTTTTCATAACTGTAGTACACTAATCTGATTTCATCTTCCTTTTGTACTTCCCTTAAGAAAAAATACTTGATCTTGAAGTGCTTAGTTCTGCCATGAAACACTGAATTATTTGAGATTGAGATGGTAGCTTGATTGTCAATGTATATTTATGTTGGCTTGATTTGCTACATATGTAAGTCAATGAGTAACTTTCTAATCCAAATAGCTTGATTTATAGCTATAGTAACTGCAACATATTTACCTTCAGTTGTACTTTGAGCAATCACATCTTGTTTTTTGAAATCCAAGAAAACATTCCTGAACCAATACTAAAACAAAACCCTATTGTACTTTTCATATCATCAATGGAACCTGCCCAATCACTATCAGAGTAACCATGTAGCTTAAAATTATGAGAGTGAAAGTATTTTATACCATAGTTTACAATGCCTTTGACATATCTGACTATCCTTTTTGCTTCCTGAAGATGTCTTTCACTTGCACAATGCATAAACCTTGAAAGTATACTTATTGCAAACATGATATTGGGTCTGGTTGTAGTAAGATACATTAAGCATCCAATTAAGCTTCTATAATTACCTTCATCAACCTTGTTTACTCCATCATCTTTGCTGAACTTTTCTTTCACATTTATTGGAGTGTCTATGCTTCTGCATTCTTCCATTCAAAATTTTTTGAAAATCTCTTTTGCATACTTTCTATGACATATGAATATTTAATCATCATTTTGTTTGACTTCTATTCCTAGAAAATAGGACATCAACCCAAGATCTGTCATCTCAAAAACTTTACACATTTCAGCTTTGAAGTTTTCTATCATCTTCTCATTGCTCGTTGCTAACAATAAGTCAACAACATAGACAAAAACTATAATCAAATTAGTATCTATTTTTCTCACATATAGTGCAGCTTCACTTGGGCTTTTGAGAAAGCCAAGAGCTGGAGATGTTCATTAATTCTACTGTACTAAGCCCTAGGAGCCTGTTTAAGGCCACATATAGCCTTTTTCAACAAGTAAACTTTATCTTCTTGTCCCTTCACTTGAAACCCTTCAGGCTACTCAATGAACAGCTCTTCTTGCAAGTAGCCATTTAGGAAAGCAGATTTTACATCTAGCTGGTACACCTTCCCCCTTTTTTGTGTTGTCAAAGCTAGTAGCATCCTTATTGTGTCAAGTCTTGCTACTGGAGCAAAAGTCTCTGAAAAATCCACCTCAAACACTTGAGCATAACCCTTTACCACTAATCTAGCTTTATATTTATTTAGAGATCCAGCTGCATTCATTTTTGTCCTAAAAACCCATTTCACTCCTATAGGTTTTTTGTGCTGTGGTCTACTTACCAATTCCCATGTATCATTTTTTTCAATCATCCTAAGTTCCAACCTCATAGCTTCAACCCATTTTTCATCTTTTATTACTTCATTAAATTCTGCAGGCTCAAAAATAGCAATATTGCATCTCTCATAAATATCATATAGTAGTCTAGTACCTCTAACTGAATCATCATCAATGTTGTCATCTAAGTTCTGTAAAATTTCTAGAAGCTGTCTTTTTTCATTTTCCTCATAATTCCACTGCTTATCTTCCATTAATTGAACATCTCTACCACAAGAATCTTCCTATTTTGAGGCTAAAAGATTTTGTAATCCTTTGAAGTACTGCTATAACTAATGAAGACCCCTAATTCATACTTCTTGTCAAGCTTATCCCTTTTCACCTGTGGTACATGAGAGAAACACAAACAACTAAAGATTTTTAGATTTTTTAAGTTTGGTTTATAATTAAACCAAGCTTCAAATGGGGTCTTTTTGTCTAAAATTCTGGTTGGAAGCCTATTTAGCAAAAAAACTACAGTAGATGCATAATCTGTCCATAGCTTTTTTGGCATGTTTTTCTCACGTAACATACACCTTGTCATCTCCATGATGCTTCTGTTTTTCTTTCACTTACACCATTTTGTTATGGAGTATATGGTGTAGTGAATTGATGCTTAATTCCTGCTTCTTCACAAAACTTTTTGAAAGTATCACAAGTATATTCTTTGCCATTGTCTAACCTTATTTTCTATAGCATACAACCACTTTGATTCTTAACCCAGCTTTTATATTTCCATAATACAGCAGCAACTTGAGACCAATTTTAAGAAAATATAACCAACAAAATCTGCTAAAATCATCTATAAACAGGATATAGTACTTACTGCCATTTCAAGAATCAGTTCTTTGAGGGCCTCCAACATTTGTATGCACCAATTGAAGTTTATTTTTTGCTCCTTGTGCTTTAAGAGAAGGGTCTTCTGGTTTGCTTGCCATATTGACAAGCTACACAATATGATAATTCTTCTTCTAGCTTTGATAACCCTTCTGCTAAATTATGTTTTTGCATGTACAACAGTCCAGCATGATGGAAATGCCTAAGTTTTTTGTGCCACAACTCTTCACTGCCTGCTTTGTTGGAAAAAGCAATATGCTCCTCCATTAAATTTAGAGCAAAACTTTTTGTTCTCATTTTTATTTTTAGAATATCACTACCATTTGCATCTTTAATTAAACACCATCTGTCTTCAAATATAACTTTAAGCCTTTTTTCAATTAATTGTTCAACACTTAACAAATTATGATCAATGTTAGGCACATATAAAACATCATAAATAGATTTCAAACCTGATAAACTCTCAATCATCATTGTTCCTCTGCCTTTGATTGAGATATACTCACCATTTCCAATTTTTACTTTGGAAACAAAAGTCTCATCTAGTTCCTTGAAGAGCTCTTGGTTATTGGTCATGTGATTGGTACAACCACGTCAATCAACCAAGAGTCACTCGAATTGTTGATTGTAGCAAAACAAGTTGCAACAAAAAGTTGCTCCTCTTGTTGTTGTTTTGTAATAGCATTTGCTTAATCACTAGGTTGTTGAGACTTGCATATTTTTTCAACGTGTCCAAGTTATCCACATTTTCTGCATTTGATGTCTGGTCTCCACCAACACCTTCTTTGTTGATGATTTTTTTTTACAATAAGGACAAGGTGGGTAACTTTTTTTCTTTATTTCTATCTTCACTGTCAATTTTGTTGTTAAACCTTTTGTCTTTGTCTCCTCCTGACTTTTGAACCTTTGCTTTGAAAGCCTCATGTACAAGTTCTTCCTCCCTCATCATTCTCATTTGCTCTTATGCCTGCAATGCATTAACTATTTCTCCCAAGGGAATGCTTGATAGATCCCTGGATTCTTTTAAAGAAGATATTTTTGATTCATACTTTTCAGGTATGGTTACAATAATTTTTTGCACAACTCTTTCATTTGGAAATTTCTTACCCAATAATCTTACCTTGTTCCCTATGCTCAACAACTTATCTAAGTAGTCCTTGATGTTCTCTGTCTCCTTCATCTTATGTATCTCAAACTCACAAATTAAGTTAAGAACCTGCATATTTTTTATCCTTTCATTGCCTTGGTATTTTGCTTTAAGATAATCTCATATTTCTTGGCTGACTCGAGGTTCATAATTCTTGTGAATTTGGTGTTTGAGACTACAGAAAAAAGAGAAGCTTTAGCTTTTGACTTTCTAGTTTTTTTTCCTTGTGAATCTTGAGTTGTGTCACGGTTGGATTTGCAGGTAGCTCTGGAATGATGTAATCCTCCTTCACAGCTTCCCATAGATCCAAAGCTTCAAGATGAACAATCATCCTGATAGCCCAGGCTTGATAGTTATCACCATCAAAAATTGGTGGTGACATATGTGGAAAGGTATTTTCGCCTTCCATTGTTGACTGGTTTATGATGATTGTGTTTTTGTTGGTTCACTCAACTCACATATCGCTCAAAATAAAAGCTCTTATACCGATTTGTTGTTTTTTAGGCTAAAGAAGATAGCAAAGTGAGCAAAAACATAGCTGCAGGGATAATCTTTTATTCATAGGAAACGCTCTATATGTAAAGCTAACATCTTAACATAAGACAATATAATAGGTTGAGCAAAACATAAATAACAAATTTTAGATAATGTCTTTTCAAAAATTAAAAAATAGTAACAACTTCCTAAAGACTAGGACTTCATCCTAAATCTTCTAATAGATTTGAACTTAGCTTTCAGTAACTTAGTTACTTGTGCAGCTACTTTAGGCACTATCACAACACATATGTACAATAGTACTTTCATATGTAAGATATATAGAAATTGAATAAAAGAGTAATAATTATACTAAGCATTTCAATTAAAGTTATTATCCTCCATTT
>JASKGM010005980.1:0-11607 GCA_034509205.1 Ceratonia siliqua
AATCATGCACTTGATCAAGTACATTAATGTTGTCATTCATATGAAATTCAAAATATTTCATAATTAAAAACTTATCTGTTCCTTGTTTTTCAGTGTTGTAAGTTATTTCCAAAGCCTCCCAAATTTTCTTTGGTGATGAGATAGTGTGGTACAAATCACAAAGCCGGTCCGAAATAGTGTTTAAGATATATCATCTACATAAAACTTCATCTTCAGCCCTTTTCATTCTTTTCTCCCCAACTCTTGTGAATCATCTTCATTTGGTGGAGGAATAATCTCTAATTTTGGGTCAAGAAGATATGCAATTTTCATGGCAGTTAATAAGAATGGCATTTTGTCCTTCCATCTATTGAAGTTCATGCCATCAAAATGATTAAGTTTCACAAAGTCTTGATTCCTAACTTTGAAAACAGATTCTTGTGTTGTCTCCATCTTTTTGTAACAAAACAACGTTTTAAGATTGTAAAAAATTAGTAAAAAGATTAAAGATGGAAACACAAAACTTGTATGCTTAGAACATGTACAAGACACTATCTTTAAAACGTTATTTGCCCCCACTAGTTACTGCCGGGTTGAAGAAAAATATGTTTCTAGGATTTATCTAAGCACCCAAAAAATAATATTCAGCAATGATATTGTTTTTTCCTCAAGAACTTTTTTGAATAGATGAAAGGAAGTGAATAGAGAAAAAATAGATTGTGTAAGTAACTACTTCTCTCTTATGGATTGTCTCTTATTTATACCATTTCATTAAACTATCATGTCTTTTCATTGAACCGTAGTGTTTTTTTATTGAACCATGGTGTTATTTCAATGAATCATTATGTCTTTTTATGGAACCATTTTGTCTTATCATTGAATAAACACAATTTTTAGACATACCTTTCCATTCAACCATTGTGTCTTTCCATTCAATCATTGTGTATTTTCATTCAATAGACATAACTTTTCAATGGTGTCTTTTCATTGAACAGACACAACTTTTAGACACACTTTTTCATTTAATAGACATAATTTTTTTGATGAAACATTATGACTATTCATCCACTTAGTTTGAAAAACTAACCACCATTGTCCAACAGTAACTACACCATCATATAGACCTATGGCTTGGTCAAAATTTTTTGGAGCCTAACTACACTGCATTATTTTAACACAAGTATCATCGCACTTCAGGCAAATGTACCAATTGCATATTTGTTATTAAAGTTGTTATCCCAAGGAATTGAACCATTGACCACATACTTAAATGCTAAGTTTAGTCCGTTCTTGTAATCATATGAACTGCAAATTAATGTGTACATTTTTAATCTTTTACTCAAATTCAATATTTAAGAATATGGAATAGATATATGAAAATACAATATCCATAAGAGGAAAAGGGATCGAAAGTAATTGATTATAGTAAATAGTTAACTAAATAGATAGAAAATATTTCACGAATTTGGTTATATCATTACTGAATAATTCAAGCAATTAAAGGTTTAATTCTTATGCTTAAAATGCCAATAACTTATTTATCTAGTGACGTTTCTTTAAATTTTAGATATTACAAGATTTTGTCAAGAGTTTGAATCCCACCATAACTCTTTTCCCAAAATTTCAGCACTGTAACCATCTATATGTCTCAGTAGTTGAAGCTGTTAAAATAAAGGTTCTCTGGAATGTAAGTTCTAATTAGCTTGAGCTGAAAGTGATTAACTTGTTCATCCAGGGGACAAACAATTAGTGATTGCTAGTGCGCTTGAGCTGCAATAATTCTTAGTTTTTAGCACCACTTTCATTTTAATAGCCTCGCACCATCAGCAACCATGAGAAGTCTTTTTTTTTTTGGTTTAATTTTTCATTAGTTTAGTTTTAAAGGGACTAATTCACAAGTCGCCGGAACTAAGTCAACACGTACCTAAGAAACAAGAGGTGAATTGGAATTTGTTGGTAGCAATTAAGTGGATCTGACTAAGCCCCCAACATGTTGTTTTCATTTTCAATGACAATTTCTGACCTACATGCCTCCTTTCATGACTATATGGTGGTGTCTCGATTCAAAGCTGTGTGAGTGGGTGACGTCCTATTTATGGCTGCCAATTCAACAAGGTCGTTTGGCCAACGTACGGTAACTTTGGACAAAGCCTAATTTCACGATCTTGTTGTCGTCCATTTCAGCGAAATCAAACACAACTAATTACAACACTGAAATACCCGTTAAGAATGTCAAGGATCGATCCCATACCCATAGTACTTGAAAGATGTTGTTGCGTGAACCCATTTCAATTCATCAAATTCGTTGTTTTGATTAATTAAACCCCCCCGGCCCCCCCTTTCGTAAATAAATCTGTTTGAAATATGCAGTCAGAACAACTATCAGATCGATCGATATGATGGAAAACAACCACAGCATCAACAAATTCAAATACCTCTCCGTCTTATATATGTACAATGGTTGATGTACGAAACTTAAAAAGAATATATTTTAGAGAGGAACAAAAGAAACTAAGTTTTCCGGCTAAGTACTAATTAACATGGAACCTGAAAAGGATTATTCATATCAAGGCGCAACAAGGACAGCCATGTTTGGAAGTTTGGAAGGAGAAAAAGCTAAGAAAAAGAGAAGTATTAAGATGAAAAGGGGAAGAAAAAGAAGCAGTAAAGGAGGTGGTGGGAGAGGAGGTAATACCAACGGCAGCACCAGAATGGAGAGAGTGAGAAAACCCAGAACCATGACTGAGTACCTTAACATGCAGGTATATGTCACTGGTAGCCAACACGTCTAACATCAAACACTTGCGGTTTCTCCACCTGAGGCATCATGCTTTTGGTCTCAGCATTGAAACTTGACCCCCACAGCTTCGAATTAAAACGACTTCGAGATTCATGGGTGTTGGTTTGGACCACTGCCGCAGATTAAAGTTGAAGGAATCCAAATTGAGAAAGATTCTTGGTTTTGATAATTAGAAGTAGAAGGGTGAAGATGAAGAGTGGGTTGGGTAGCTGCTGTTGGGTGTGTGGTAGCCAGAAGAGAGGGCAAAGAGTATTTTGAGAGAGAGAGAGAGAAGTGATGAATGGAGGGGTAGCTGAAGAATATGGAAGCGATGAGGAGGGGATTTTATTAGTGTGGAGAAAGGGACAAGGATAGGTAGGGGGGTCAGGTCTTAGTCATTATAAATGCCATAGGAGTCACTGTCCGAGATCAACAATGTCTTGGTTCAACCAACTCGAATGTATCTTTCATTAAAATCTACTACTAATATAGCTAATGATTCATTGTGCAGGGTCCATGCATATGACCTGCAGCATTACCCACCACCATATTCTTTCTTTTTCTTTTTCCTTTTTTACTTTGCTTTCTCTAAAATCTTAGCATACATGGATTACTCCCCTTCTTCCTTTTTGTTTTTTTATCACAACCACAAGACTAAAACTTCTAGCATCTTCTTTCTAACCAAGTTTGGACCTTGGTTTTATGTTTTTTCTTACAAGCAACTCCAGCAGTCTATATTTTATTCGTAATAGCTTTTCTGCCATTGGTTTCCTTTGTCTCTATTTACTTGGGAGAAAAAGGTAATTAGTCAAGGAAAATAATTAAAGATTAAACGGAAACAAATTTTAATTATGATGTTTAATTCTATTTTCATATAGATATATTTACATAAAAATGAAGTTGTTGAAAGAATTATATTCTAATAATCCGTATGAACTACCCAACTTAAAAGCTTCAAATTATTATTATTAATATTATTAATATATGCCTAATTAATAAATTGTAGCATTTAATTTGAAGACCACATGATTTGATTTAAAATTTTCATAACTATCAATTCAAAGTTCAAACTATATGGGAATGAGGTCCTTTAATTTGCATCAGCAATGACCTATATAATTAGGCTTCAATTAATATTTAAATTTCTTAAAAGGCTATATATATATACATATATATATATATATATATATATTAGTCCTCAAGTACTATATCTATATACTATTCATTATTGCTAATCTACTTTAATTTGTCCACTAAAGTGATATGACTTGGGGGGTCGTGTAACTAGCTTTTAAGGCTAAGGTTCAACGATATCTTATTTATTTCAATCTAAATTTTGATGAGGGAGTTATGATATTAATTACCCACTATTCCTCTCCAAGAATATGTAAGTTGGGGTGGATATTCTCCTCAATCCCAAAATCATATATGACGATGAGTTGTGGAAGGATGGGTACCGACGACAATTAATTAAAACAGTAATATGATGTTACACCCAAAAGACATATAAATATGAACGTTTATTCGCCTTGTTCAATGAATCAGCTGAATGGATAATACTTTACGTCAACAACTGGTATTTGTTTAAGTAAATGTTGTGGAATAAGCCAAGCTTTCAAATCCAACTCTAAACAATTCCAGATTCAAAACACAAAACATAAAACAAAACACAAAAGTAAAAGCACTTGAATTGCAATCACAAGTTTTAGATATGACTCCTCGCAATATATCACACAATTGAGACCTGATGGAGTCAATCCCAAAAAAACAAACTTAGGTGTTATGATTATTAACGTTGAAATTGTGTTACGTGACTTTTTTTTTTAATAAAATTATCATATAATGCGATTTAAGTGACTACCATGGTACCATATATTTTTTAGTCATATGAAGTTCCGTTGAAAATGTCGTAATAATTTTTTATAAGTATGCTGTGGAAAAATATTGTAAAAGAATTATGGATTTATTATTCTTAAAATGCATCTATTAATATGTTTCTTAATAATAGTTGTTACTTTTAAAACATTGGAAGAAAACATTTGTCAACATTTTATTAAATACTCCCCATGTTTCAAATTATATATCGTTTAAGGTAATGGCATAAGAATTAATATAACTATTAAATAACATTAATTCTAATAAAAAAATAATTGTAATTGAATAAATTATCCTTATTAAAGTCAATTTAAACTCTTGTTATTATTCTATTGAAAATAACAATAAATAGGGGTAATGTTAAAAAAAATAACAATTAATACTTTATTGATAATGTAAAACGACAGATAATTTGAAACGGAGAGAGTACTAAATAATAACTTTGTATTGGTTTACTAAATATCACAATAGCATTCTAAACACAGCCTAAATGACTTTTAATCAATAAATATGGATTATGTTAATATAAAAAATAAAGCCAATTAAGAAATTATCTAACCTAATTTTAGCAAAAATGAAAATCTAACCTAATGCACGGGGTACTATATATGTTTGTACTTCTTACTCTCTTACATAGAATGTAACTCTGAAATTGAAAGCCTTGATTAGTTTTATAATTGATATAGATGCCACCATGCCATATTATGTATGTATTCTAACAATTAATTAATAACTCCAGCATGTACGTGGATAGCATTTTCATCCACTTGCTTGAAAGAACAAATTAAATTGTTTTCTGCACTTATATCTAGCTAGCTATTTTTTTAAGAAAAAAATTTGGGTGGGAAAATGTTCAACTTCTTAAGAATTTTCAAAACGACTTACTTATTACCTCTTTATTATTATTATTGGTAAGATGCACAAGTTGGATATTCTGATGCCCTGTACCGTTACTTTGGAAGTATATAATTCAGGAAGAATTAGTGAATAATTTAACATTGTAATAAAAGTAATTAAGCAGCCTGAAATGGCCTGGAAAGGGTAAATCAAATAATGGTTTAAGAAAGAAGTAATCAAAAGCTAACATCATGGGTGGGGTACTATGGTGTGAAGCATGCTATTCTTATGCAGATATAGAGATTCATGCATAGTTATTATTTTATTAGCACCAAATTAAAACCTGACATTGCTTATCTTTAACGATTCAATTCGTCCCCTCTCGCTACTATCGCTGTAAACCCAGAGAGTGATGAAAATAATGGTTCAAGTTTGGAGGAGTGCCAAATTAGTTCAACTGGCAGGCCGTCTGGCGGCACTTTTTTCTTTGTTAATTTCACAATTAATTGACTTCAATTCTACCCGATCGACATGTCCCTACCATTAATATTTACATTTCTAACAATTGTATGTAATCGTACGTACATCTTATTCTCCCAGGATCCATCTTTATATAGACTTTGCTTGGTTTTTATTCATCAAATTGAAAATTGATTGCCATTTAATTCACTCAATATTGATACTTCTTAGTTAACTTATACTAAAAAGTCCAAAGCAAGCTACATCAGTACCCGATCTTTTTGCTTGTTCATTGAATCTTTCAATATCAAATTAATACACAAATTACAGGTGAATCCGTGGAAACTTTTTAAGAGGTAGGATCTATCCAGTGAATTTGCTAGGGAATCATGAGTATATGAGGGAAAAATCATTAGGTTTTGTTTGTAGTTTAGCAAAACCATCAATAAAGCACAGGTACAGACACTAAGTACTAGCGAAGATATATATATATATATATCAGATACATGAACCTGATGCTTGATATTATGATGGTTTTGGTTAGAAAGCAAACCAACCACAAGGACCAAAATGTACGATAGCCCAAAGAAAAATAATAAAACTAGTTGAAATTGAATTAGCTAAAGGGGTGTGAAGAGAAAATTACGTTTAATTACTATATGAAAGTAAGTTAATTCTACACGTGATTGAAAGAAAATGAGCAGCTCGATCGAAAACTTAGAGAAATGAAAACTAAAACCGACCAACCGAAAACGTTGACTGAAATTCTCTCATTAGGAAGATGTCCATTAGAATTATATATATGAATATTAAAGTTTATATTTGAATTATAAATTACAGGGTAAGCATATATAAACCTATGACGAAGAGGTGATAAATTCTGGATCTCATGCAATGAACAAAAGAAATAGAAGATGTTGGGTCCCGAAGATATATATCCTTTTGACCAAAATTATGGTGTTGTGGTGGAGTTTTAGAACTCTTGGAATATGAAGAGGCACTATGAAACTAACCGCGGATCATCATTGGTACATAGGGGCAGTTGTCCCCCAATTTTTTTTCATGTAAATAAGTTCTTTAAAAAAGACATTTCCCCCCTCCCCCCTCAAAAAAATTTTTCTAGAAAATTATTTACCCTCTAAAAATTTTTTGTTATGTAATTAATTTTTTTTAAAAATAATTTGTCCCCTTTAAAATTTTTATATTACTCCCTCTATTTTACAAATGTATTACTTAATTTTGTAAATGTATCATTCATATATAGGTATATATTATTTTATTTCTTTATTATTTTTTTATCACCATCAACTGTCAATTATTCCCTCCATGTATGAATCTTATTATCTTGCAAAAATTCTCACTTTTTATTTGGTTTTAAGAGTCAAATTTCTTATATTTCACACTTCATTAGTTACCTTTCTTGCGAAATCTCTTTCACTCACAAATTTTGCTTTCATAATTGAGATTGAATATGAGATTTGAAATTTGAAATTTTTTAATTCACTATTCCTTTTTGTTAGAAGATCTTCTACTTTTATGTCCTGATATATTATCATTATTATTTATTTATGTCACTTCAACATCTACTTTCTCACTCTATCATAAAACAAATTTATATACCTAAAAAAATTATCAACTTTATTATACTCATAATAATAAACCAAAAAAATTTAATAGAAATATCATGTATCGTATTAAAATAAAACGACTCAACATCAAATATAATAAGGATCTTTTGCTTAATTCGAAATTGATGTAATATTTTGTTTCCGTTCCTTATAATGATTTAAACAAGTTAGATACGTTTATAGTTGTCAATGATTGTTAATTATGTTACAAAGTATTTTTTATATAATTTTATTTATTTTAAGAATTACGAGAATTATAAATTAAGTTTAATTTCGTCCCTTATTAATTTTGTTTAAGATCCACCAAAGTAAGCTGAGCATGAACCAATAACTCTCCTATTAGGATTTAAGAAATTAGAGATGGACTTGTATAAAAGCAAAATAAGTACAAGAAGGTAAGTAGTGGTTGATTTTAGTATTAATCAAGAAGAAAAGAGCGAGGAGAAGAAGGTGCAGCGACCTCCACCAATATAATATTTGGGGAAAGGAAGAAGGGTCTGAAATCAGAATGGATAAGATTGTGTTGATATTGTACTACAAACCAATTAACCCAGCTGACCGCCATTACCTAAAGTCTCTGAAACATGTTCAATGCCTCTCAACCAGTACTAATACTATTATTATTAAGGGTTTAGAGATTAAGATTTAGGGTTTAGACGATGTCATTATCATTCTTATTTAATTTCCAATCAAACTGCCCTTCACATGCTACCTCTATATATGTTGATCATATATACCTATATATAGAAAGTTTCTTATCAAGGTTAATTCAACAGCTAATTGATTCATTCTCTTTCTTCAATTCCATTTCTATTTTTTTATTGAAACAAGATTGTTTACCAATGACCACCCATGTTAATTGGCATTATTGAAGAAATTAAGGATGCTTAATTTGAAAATCTAATTAAGTTACTGTGTGATTAAAGTTTTGCATAATTTGTGCCGCTGACTCTAAAATGATAGGAGTCAATGAGGTTTTAGAAGTGGTGATGATGGTGTTGCGAGCATTCTTTGCATCCCCCACGGAATCTTAAAAAGTTGCGTCTTTCGCCTTAAAGAAAAAGCAGAATTTCAAACCGTAATAATGCCAAATGGAGAAGCTTCTCCTTTTAATCTCATTTTGTCGCCACACAAATTAACTTTCTTACCCAAGTACACGCATAAAAAGAACAACAAATTATGCCACATTATAAATATGTGTGTAATCATCTTACTAATTAATTAAACCCTAACTATTGTAACTTATTTAATCAATAGATCATAGTCAGCTAACGATCATTTTTATCACACCTTTAGAAAAAATCATGGTCTGATTTTGTTCCATTAATTCCACCTTAATTTATATTATGCCCATATATCACTCAAGGGACGTTCAATTTCTATATAATATCATCATCTTCTATTTGAATTGGTGTTAATTTGTCATTTATTGAAGATCTTGCAATTCTTTTTCTTCTAAAATTATCATATTTTTACTCAAATTTTCACTAGCTACAGTTTAACATTACCAATTTACCATCATTACCCGGATTTTGCAGTGATTTACCCACCACTTGTACTTGTGTAATTTTTCATTCTTGTATCATTAATAACACAAAATCAATGTGTATATCCAATATATATTAACAAAAAAAATACACGTGTATATATGTTTATTTATGAGTAGTTTGATCTATTACCAAAAAGGTCTTTTGATTGAATGATATGATATTGTATATAAATTAATTATATTCTCATCCATTAATACAAAAATATCATTTAATATTTTAACAAATTGACCCCAAAATTAATAACTTGGTGAAAAATTTACTCGAACTAACGTGCATAAAATATAAAACAAGAACACTTAGGGAGTGTTTAGTAGGATGATTCTTTTTAGTTTACTGTAAATCTTAGTTTAAAAAATAAAGATTTTTTTGTTTGATATAGATTTTTTTAAAAATTATTCCCAAGAAATTAAAGTTTTTAGGAATCATTTTTGGCCAACTTTCTCACCAAAACATTCCCATGTGGGCAGTGGTATTCTTGGATTCTCATACACATGAAAATTTTTTTAAATATAAAAAGTCTATTTTGCTCATATTTTATGTATATAATTTTTTCTAGTTATTATAAATACTATAAATATCAAAATATTTTTAAAATATATAATAAAATTAATATTATTTATATTAAAATTTAGAATAATAATACATATATACAAATAAAAAATTATATAAAAAATAAATAAACTAGATAAAAAAGTAATGGATAAAGAAGTTTATATTAATTATTATAAATATAAAAATATTTTAAAAATAATTAATAAAATTCAATAAAATAAATATTATAATATTAAAATTATTAGAATAATAATAAATTATATATATAAATAAATAATATATAAAATAAATATAAATAAATAAAATAGAGAAAGAAGTAAGGGATAAAGAAACTTATATTAATTATTATAAATATAAAAATATTTTAAAAATAATTAATAAAATAAATATTATAATATTAAAATTATTAGAATAATAATAAATTATATATATAAATAAATAAAATAGATAAAGAAGTAAGGGATAAAGAAACTTATATTAATTATTATAAATATAAAAATATTTAAAAAAATAGTTAATAAAATTTAATATATATATTATTTATATTAAAATTATTAGAATAATAATAAATAATATAATTATTTAAATTAACTTTTATTGGGCATTTATCCATTATTATATATGAATAAGCAAGTGAAAAAAATAAATAGTTATTTAAGGATATTTTTGTAAAAAATTTTAAAATTTTCAAAAAAGTTGTACTTAAACCAAACATGTGAATGAAAAATTCTAGCTAACATTTTCAAATATTTTTAAGGCCAACCAAACACATTTTATAACATTTTCAATAATTATAATCTCAAAAAATACGATTCTCATAAAACATGATTTTCAAAAATAAAAAAGACCACGAATACCAAACGCCCCCCTTAAAGTGGTCGGATCTTGGAATCTAGTTCCATATATAAGCAAGAAATTATAAATTAAGTTTCAGATTCCTTTGCAAATGCAAATAGTGAATAATGAAATTCTCTCTCTCTATATATATGATCATCTGATAAAAGGAAAAAGAATAGACAGAGAGAGAGAGAGAGCAAGCGTAAAGTTTCAGCTTCCTTTTTATTTTTTGGTTACTTATGTCTGTTATTTCTCTATGCTATCTCACTGTTAGTGTATAAACTTCAACCACCTAAAAAGAAGAAAAAAAGAACTATCAACTTCAGTACGCTACCCATCCCTTTTGTTTTTTTTCTTGGAGATTCTTCCAATTCAATAAAAGACACAAGAGCAATATCTTTTTGTACCTTTCTGATCTAAATCTTTGACCAAAGATGAACTGGATTTAACAGCCTTCATCATGTGTTATGTTCCATCCATCGCATTCTATGATAATAATAATTAATGAAAAAATCCATGCTAGCTGTGGGCTGTGGCTTGTGGCTTGGGATAGACATACATAGTAGTTGGACTATTGCTTTATGTCTTTAGCAGCAAATACCCTCTCAGATCCCATCTCATTCCATACTTCAAAATACCATTCATTTAAATTTGAGGATATTTTATTTTTCTCATTATATTTCTTTTCAGGGATCATTACTGATCATCCTTTAGAGGCTATGGGCCCTAAATGGGGTCCGTTATACGGAAAACCTAACCAGGTCCAAATTAATTAATGGTAGAAACTTTCCCAGCCCAGCCCATGACAGGAAATTTGTAACACGCAGGTCTTGGGGTCAAGCCCATGTGATAGGAACTCAAGCTGCAAAGGTAGAACTCACCCCAAAAGACTAGTCCATTAGGGGAGGGTGCCTTTACAACTTAAGTACCATCTTGTTTTGGTATGCGGAACCGATGTGGGACTTCCCACATCGTATCATAGCACCCCCGTTGAGGCTGGACGCCCACGGACGGCTTTCACTTCGGACCGCTTGTAGGCACCAGATAGCCCTTTCCCACTGCGTTGCCGACAAAGGGGCTTGTTGAGCGCCCCTCTCAATGAAAGCACCAA
>JASKGM010005982.1:0-43824 GCA_034509205.1 Ceratonia siliqua
AATCTAATTCTAAAACAAAATGCATAAACAGAATAAAAATTATAGCAAAATAATAGGATAAATATTGATTGATCAGTTTAGACCAAGTCAAGTAACACGCCCTTGTTTCAATACGATGGAAAATATGGAGGCCATGAAAATTTTGCCCCAGTTTGAGCTCTTCAGTGTGTGCAGTCCTTAATTCTTATACTGCAATCAATATGCGTCCTATGCCCTTTGACAGAACTTGTCGTTGATAGTAATATTTTCATAAAAATTTGCCCCAGTTTCACTTTCGCATGTTTTTTTATCTCAAACTCTTGCTTGAATGTCCGAGCTCTTTGGTTACGAACCCTCTTTGATTTGATACCCTAACTTTTGTCTAAGTCGCTCTTTCGCTTTTCAACTTAGCAGGCATTTTTTTCTTGTATTCAATGAATCATTCTTTTTTTTTTTGTATTCAGTGAATTATTCTTTTTTTAAGATAAGTACTGAGCCTTCATAAACAGCTTGCTATCAATTCATATCAAGTCAAGTAAGTTGTTCCTGATTTCTGTAATGCAAAACTAATTAATAGTGAAACACTAAGAAGTGATATTCAATTCAGTTTTTATTGATTATTTCAAATTTTATCCAATGAATATATCAAAGAAGAAATCTATTAGATGAATAGATTTCTTTTATTAAATCAAGGGAAAGTAAAGCCCTTATACAACTGATAGCTCCGGGGACAATGAAATATTACCCCAACTTGATTATTGAGAAGAAATTTAATAGCCCTGCAAAAGAATTGCAAAATCCTTGAAGCTTGTTGTATGAACAAACCTCTGTTGTTAAAAGAAGTGACAGAAAAGAATGGGATCATAAAATCTCTGAAAATTTGTTAGATGAACAATTTTCTTTTTTGAACAAATGGTACAAAAACCAAACAAAGAGGGCCACAGAAATTTGCCCTAGTTGGAGTTTTTAAGCATCCGTTGGCATTAATTCTCATATTGTAACTGATATGGACTCTGTATCCTTTGACAGGAATATAATGTTGATAATAGTGATATCTCACAGCAAAATTGCCCCGTTTGCAATTTCTTACATTAATGTTCGGATTTCAAGTTTTGCTTGATCATCCGATTTCCTTTGAACACAGGTTCTTTTCAAACTAACCCTAACTTTTGCCTAAGCCGACCTTTTGGGTTTTCGACTTAGCGGGCCCTTCTTTTTTTCTTTGGTCCTTTTTGACTAAATAAGCAATAACTAACTTAGCTTTTGCATATTCTCTTCTCTCTCTTTTTTTGCTCGAAATAATGATTTTGGGCTTCCTTTTTTTTTTTTTCAAATTCATAATTTTCATTTTCCACATTGTTTGGACTTATCACTTTTCTGGTGACTCGAATAGTTTTTCCATTTTCCATTATGCTCTTTCTCGAAGGCATAAATGTTCATATCTATTTCAACATGAGAATCAATGAGCAGACATTGTAAAATCTTCAGATTGTGAGAGAAAAATTAAGAGAATGATTTCCCTAAATGAGGGAATTGTTATGACAAATAGGAGTATTTAAATCTAGAATGGAGAACTGAACAAAATGTTGAATTGCAAATTTTCATTCAAAGGATAAGATAGGGTCCATGCTTAAAAAATCAAATGGCTTTGGACTTCAGCCAGATGAGTTAAGACTAGAACTAAACAACACTAAAAAGTGTAAATACTGTGAATCACTTTGCATCACAGTAATCGAGAAACTGATCTCCTTGATCCGGCCTGATTCGATAGTCTCACTTCTCATCATCCCCCATGATGGGACTGACTGAACCATCTCCTTCATGGCAAAGCCAAGGGTTGGTATTGATATTTAGTCCATTCTGATCTAACGTGATGGCACCATGCTTAAGTAGGTTCATAACTTGTTTCCTAAAGGCCTTACAATTTTCTATCGTGTGGCCAGTAATACCGGAGTGATATGTACATTGGGCATTAAAGTCGTACCAAGATGGGTAAGGTGGCTGGAACGGCTCAACTGGTACTGAGCTTATGACACAAACATCAAACAAAACTTATCATAAAGTTCAATGTTGATCATTTGAAAATTTGGAAATGATTCGGTATTTCTGGTTGACCGATCTCATAGAGAATTTGACCTTTGAATCGATGCTTGAATATAACCGATTTCTGGCTCTTTTTTCTGAAATCAACCTTTCTTTTGCCCTTACTTTGCAAGCTCATCATTTTCAAATGGTATCTCTCCTGCTTTGATGAGGTCAGAATAATCTCTGAAGGTACTTCTTGCCATGAAACCAATATAGTGGACTTTCAGCATTCCCAAAAAGTAGGAACAAGTCTTTGTATTCGGGATTGGTGATTGGACTTCAGCTACCAATGCCCGCCACCTTTGGGCGCACTCCTTAAATATTTCTTTGTCCTTCTTCTGCATAACCTGCAGTTACTCCCTGGTTGGTGTAGTGTCCAAATTGAAGCGATAATGCCTCAAGAAGGCATTAGCTAAATCTTCCCATCGGTTAATCCTGGAGTGATCTAACAGCATATACCACTGAAATGCTGCCTCGGCAAGACTCTTATGAAAGAAGTTTAGCAATAACTTCTCATCGTCTCCCGTCATTGCCATCTCTGTGCGGTAGGATCTCAGATGAAATTGAGGATTGGTGGACCCATCGTACTTTACAAACTCTGGTACCTTAAAGTCTTTCGAGATATTTACTTGGGGAGTTAACCTTAGCTCCTTCGCACTGATCACTCCAAATGAGCCCTGTCCCTGCATTGCCCTCATATTCTCTTCTAATATGAGAACCTATTCCAGGACCCTCTTTTCTTGCACTGACTCGTCTGCTCTCACAGGCGGCATCAGCGGTATTTGGACGTAATTATACTCTTCAGGCGGTCCATTCACAGCATTTCGTTCCCAACTCGGAGGACTAACACCCATTGGTAGTGGAGGAACGATATTAGCCATCATAGGGATACCAGAGGTTTAACCAAAATGGAGTACTCCTTGGTGAGGTTGGGCTGTACTCCTATCCCTCACATCGTTAGCCATGAGATCCATGAGTTTTGCCAACTGATCCTAAATTTGGTCCATCCGAGCCTCTAGCCTCTGAACGCTCTCCGTATTAGACAGCTCAATTAACATGGCACCAGATTTTGTGTATGCACTCTAGAGAGATTGGGAATGCTTGGTCAGAGCTTTCTTATGTAGCGCAAAGGTATATCTCGCTTTTCTTTTTGAAAACAAAACAAGTTCATTTTAGTTGAAGTTTTACCGTTAATGGTTTAATATCTTTCCTCGAATCATTGATTTCTTTATTGTGTAAATATTGGCTTTTTTCAAAATTTTCATTTTCAATCATGTCCCTATTGAGAGTACAATACTCCACAAAGGAAGAACACGATTAACAATATCCTAAGGAGGTGTAAAATCGTCACATAGGTATTGTTGAAAATGTGCACAACTGATGCCAATAATTTTAGCTTCAATGATTTAAGGACATTGACATAAAACCCCAGAACGATAATGAAAGACGATGAGAATGCCATTTTTGAAAAAAAAAAACAACATAAGTCATGTAAAACTCCCTTTATTTTGTTTTTGTTTTTGTTTCTATTTTTGTTTTTATTTTTTATTTTTTTTGGATTGATTTTCTAAAGCAATGAAATGCAATAGTTAAATAAACCGAGAAATGAGACAGAACACACTCTTCATTGTCCTATTTCGGTTGGCTTTAGGGTAAACATACGTGTCTCGAATGGTTAAGCCCTAACTACAAGGTAGCTTCTTCAAATTAATAGTGTACTGGCTTCATGGTAGATTTATCATCTTAGTGGAATGGTCTTTTAGAACAGACTGCTCCCACTAATAGTGAGGATCTCAACTTTCTAGCTGCATTACATAGGTGGATGAAACCTCTATAAGCAACCACCCGGATAAGTGAGTTTACAATCTGAGCGGAGGTTTTCATGAATACCCCAGAGAATAAATCCCACTAGGCATCTTGAAGCGACCTCCAATTCTAACCTGAGGCTTTCATAGACTCGGGTATAAGACCCAAGTGTGTGCAAAGGTTTGGTGTATGATGCATTGTGTGTGTAAAGAGCACATGAATTTTGGTCCTAACATCTATCCAGAATGAGAAAACCCAAAACCAACAGAATAGAGCAAGTATTTTGTCATCTACCATGGGTGTATAAATGTAATAGTTATCTTCATCTACCTTATGGTTCCAACAGTTCATGCAACGTGGAAAGTTGTAAACAACCACACATAGAACAAATAACCAATTGCAAAAGCATATACAACAGGCTGAAATAATATAAAAATGAGGGGTGTCAAACATCTATTTTTTATAAAGCACGAGTAAATTACTAAGGGCTCGACTCTCTAACATCCCTAATGGAGTCGCCAAACTGTCACAACGTGACAGCCGGAAAAAAGGCACCGTCATGACCTTAAGGCGACAAAAGGAAAAAAATACAAAAATAAAAAATGGAGTCGCCACCAATTAATTATAAGGATCATTGGGATCCTTTAAAAACCAAATATCGGCCCTTGGAATTAGATGATAGGTTCGAGAGTCTGATTACATATAGGAAAGATGTTAGGCACCCTGCACCGTCCATCCCTTAAGGATGATTATCCTAAATTGTTTGTGCTTACAATTATTGCTTGAATTACCTCTTTTATTATTTCGATTTTTAGAGAAAAATAAAGAATTGAGAAAATTGGGCCTGTCTTATTATGTAAGTGCCTACGTACTCCTATGGGATCAAGGTCCACGTAGTTCGAGTTAATTAATTAAATTAGAATTTTCCTAGGAATGATTAAGATAATATGGGAACGTGAGTTTCCACATATGGTCCAACAAAATGAGAGATTAATTCTCTACATAAAGTTTGAGAGAAAAAGGACAATATGAGAAAATACATCTCTACATAAAGCTTGACAAAATGGGAGAATATTTCTCCACATAATGTTTAAAGAAATGAAAACGGTATGGAAAAATGAATTTCCACATACAGCTTAATCAAAATGAGAGAATACATCCCCACATAATGATTGAGAGAGATTTAAGGAATTCTAATGTTGAATTTCAACAACTTTTTAGGAGCCTTGGAGTAAGAACAGAAATTTGTAAGGTTCAGGATCAAAACATCATTTTTGGAAGTATTTGGGACAAATTTGAATTTTTGAAAATACTGGGGTCGAATTTGAATTTTTGAAAAGTATTGGGATCAAACAGAATTTTGACTATTATTTTGAAAATATCTAACAAGGCCATTGGAGCCATTTAGAGGAGAATTGGGCCTTAAACCCTTTTGAATCAATTGGGCTTTTTTGAATTAAAATATTATTGAAACTTAAAAAAAAATGATTTACCCTTTGGAGCTATTTAAAAGGCATTAGGCCCATTAACAAAACTGATATTTAATCAATGGGTTGTTGAAACCCCTTTTTCTTTTTCTTAAAAAAATAATTTGTTGGGCCTTGGGATGGAATGAGACAGTATAGAAGATTACTTCATATAAAGCTCAAGATAATATGAAAAAATAATTTTTCATATATTGTTTATGAAGAATTAGGCCTATAGAGAAAATAAATTTCCATATATAGCCTAACTATTATAGGAGAACAATTCTCCATATAATGTAGGTAAGAAATGGTGACCCTTGGAATCACCACTACAAAGAAGTTGATGGTTTATCTTCAAGTCTAACTTTGATTTTCAAAAGTTTAGGGGTCGAAATGTAATTTTTTAAGAATATTGAGATCAAAATGTAATTTTTAGAATTTAGGAAGCTAAAACGTAATCTATAGAAATGTCGGGACTAAAACTTAATTTATAGAAATGTTGGGGTAAATATGACATTTATAAAAACAGTGGCCAAAAGGTTATTTCTAAGAGTATTAGTGCAAAATGTAATTTTCAAAAAGGATTGGGTTTGAAACAAAATTTTGAGAAGTAATCTAATCTTCAAAGGAATATTGGATTCTCTTTTCTTTCTTCCTTCTTCTTTTCCTTTTCCTTAAAATTCACCTAAAGATATTAAGATTATTTTCTTAATAAGGACTTTGGAGCCTTTTACCCAATTAAATTTTCCCAAACATTTATGGAGGGCCATTGAAACCCAATTTTGAACTTCCCCACTTTATACTTTTTATTTTTAAAAATGATTTGAAAAGAGAGAGAAAAAAAAACAAAGAAACAAAATCTGAAAAGGGAAAGAAAAAATTTAACTTAAAAAGAAAAAAATTTTAAAAGAAAAAAATTAAATCTGGAAATAAAAAGAAAAGAAAAAAATTTTATTTCTATTTTCTAAAGGACAAGGTGCAAGTCTACATCCTGTTTGAATCATAAACCAAATCGAATCAAAGGTACAAAACACAAACCATCATCAACTTAATTTGCTTTCCTTTTTAACAAAATGAATCAGATTTGTTGTTTTTTCTTTTTCTTTTACGATAAAAGTTAGTACCCATCCCACATATGAAAATGAATTTGAACCATCCATCATTATTTTGATTCCCAATGAAAATAACTTTGTATTTATCAAACCAGCTTGACACACAAAAAATATAGTTGAATTCAACCCCTTCTTGAAACACCATATTTGAACTAAAAAAGAAAAGAAACAAGCAAACTCCATTAATCAAAATGGAGTGCACTTGAATTGGGATCACCTTTTTTATCAAAATGGGACACACCAACATCCACCAATAACATGACCCGTACCTCTGGCAACATACCTCAAAATAGTCTTTACATTCTATTTTGATAGAATTGCATAAGCATAAAAGAACAAGAAAGAAACTATGACCACAAAAGATTAATTTGTATTTAGGCTAGTTACAGACCGAAACTTCATGAGGACTGCACCAAAATTTTTGGTATAATACATATTAAAATTATTATGAACCTAATACCAGTACCACAACTCTAACCCAGCCACCGAAAAGAATTCAGTACCAAGACTCCCCTCCTATCATAATTTCATATTATCATCCAACCACTCAATTATGGACCAGAAACTAATCTTAATGGATGAAAACAAGACTTTAAATTTGTTCTCCAGATTTGTTTTTTCAGCAAAGGAAAAAAAAAATTCTTTCAAGTCAAACCCAAAACCCCTAACAACACATAAAACAAAACAAATAAGATAGAGAAACTAGAATACAAAAAACCCACAGAATGCCTGAACAGAAAAGAGAAATAAAGAAAAAATAATAATAATAATACCAATAAGCTTTCCCAGCATGTTCAAGTCCACCTCTCAACCAAGCTTTGAGCAAGAAAGATAACATAACATGTAATGCTATCCCGTATCCAGCAGAAATTCAAAATACACACGCCTTTCTAAAGAAACAGAAATCCTCCTTCTAACTGCAACCTCAAGTCTTTCCTTTCTTTTTTCTTCAAATCTTCCTTCTTTTCTGCGGGCTTCCTCCTTCAAATTCCAGACCCCTTTTTTGCGCTTGGTTTCCTGTTCCTTTATAGCCAAGGAATTCCTGCTATTGTATATTTCACGATGGCGTAAGGGTGAGGGGAAGATCAGAGAGTGGTTGTGCGAAGGTTGGAAGATGGGTGAGTAGTCGCATGGGAGAAATGGGGTTGCAGGGAATGGGCGTGCAGAGAAGTAGGGTTGCGTGGAGAGTGATTTTGCAGAAAGAGTGTCACAGGAGCGTGTCGTTTTCAAAGGAATGGGTAGCAGAGGAGTGGGGTTGCGTGGTGATTATGGATCTGGGTTGTGGGTATTGGGTTGGGCTGAGAGGGACCGGTTTGGTGGATTAGGTTGCGAATGAAGTAGGCTTGTGGGGTTGATGGGTTTTCTTTTTCTTTTCTCTCTTTTTTTATTTTTTTCTTCTTTTAATTTTTATTATTATTTTTTTTTTGATTTTTTGATTTTTTTCCTTTTCTTATCTATCACCATTTTTTTATTTTCTGTTTTTTATCACAATTTTTATTAATAATTTTTTTTGTTCTTGGTTAAAATCCAGTGTTTACAATAATTTTTATAAAAATTAGAAGAATCTTAACACCAAACGCCCTCTTATTGCAACCACTTTTCCATTGTGGTCCTAGCATCGATTTTACTGGTGCCCCCAATACCTAAAGCTGCTCATTTTTATTTTCTTCTGTAGAAATTCGGTGCATTTGAAGTGACCCGTTAAGTGTTTTATTCACATACTGTTTTGAGGTCATTATGTAATCAAAATATACATAAAGCAAGAGATTTTTGTTTTCTTTTCCCCTTGCTTTAAAACTAAGCCCTAGAGAAATAAAATTCAACACAATACTAATTAGGCTCCATTAATTTCTTTAGGTGAAAATTTATTTTTATAGAAAGTTTTTTTATAAAAAATATTTTTTTTAGAAAATGAGTTGATTTTTTGGTGTTTAGATAATATGATAAAAATTATTTTTTATTATTTGTTTCATTTTAAGAAATTATTTTATAATTTAAAATAAGATTGAAATAATTGTGTTAAGCGTTTTTAAAGATATTATATTTTAGAACAGTATCGAATAATATTCATTTTCCTTTTTGGTGCCTTAAATAATTTCATAATAATATATTAGAATAACACTAAAAAATAAAAAAAATAAAATCTCATAAATTATCATTCTAAAATATAGGTATTAGAAAAATAATTTATTTAACAAAATTTATATATCCATCCAAAATAACTTTCTCCTTTAATTAAAAGGGGAAGTTGCTTTTCCAAGGAAAATTGAGTAGCATTTTCCATAACTAAGAAAACATTTTCCGCTACTAAAAACTTTCCTTTGAAAATAGACGCGAAAAGTTGAAAACTTTTTTCTAAAATTATCATTTTCCGTCAAGACCCATACTCTAAGAGAACATCCTTCCACCTCATTGTCTGGTGTAAAGTCTAAGATAAGGCTTAATATTATTATATATAGTAAAGTTTGTTAATATAAAATATTTATACAATGTAATATTTGATGCAATATTGTATAACAAATTGAATTGTATAACTTTATTCAATCATATGTTTGGATTTTAATTGAATAAGACAGTATAAGATGAAAAATTACTATTTAGACATAAATACCCTTTCAAAATAAAAATATACTAGATTTATGACACATTTTTTAATCATTTTTAAATTTAAGAAATTTAACTTTTAATTTTTTTTTCTTAATTTCTCTATAGCTTTTTCTTGTTTTTCCAAATTTTTTTAGGAAAAAATATATTTACAAGTACACATTATGCCAAAATCACAATATATATAAATAATATAATATAATATAATATAATTATTTATCTTTATGAAAAATACCATACTTATATCAATTTAGTTGAATTATACAAAATAAATTATTTAGCTTTAGTGAGATATTTTTTATTCTCATAATGTATTTCAAATTTTAATAGGATTAGTAGACTTTTTTAATCAGCCAGTTTTTTTGTATTACTTTTTTAGAATATATCTTATAATGAAATTATTTTATCAGTTTTATTTAAAAAAAATTATATTACATGCATGTCTTTTAAACTTTTAAGCATCTTTATTCAAAATGGTGTATCTCTTTTCTTATTCATTTATCCCTTTTAATATTTTTTATTTTACAAAATTATATCTATAAATTTTTTTTATATTTATTCTAATCTAATTGTTATATAGTTTGTATTTATTGGACCTAGATCCAAACATTTTCTTCAAGAAAATGTCAGTATTTTTTTTTATCTTGATCATTTATTTATTTTTAGACAGTTAATATTTATTTAGTAAAGTACACGTACTTTATACACATTTCAATTATGACCATTTAAAAATTAATAGATAGTCATTATTGAATGAAAATAATAAAAAAAGAAACAAGCAAAGAAGCCTGAATCTGCTTTCATTCAAAGGCCTTTTATTTTCTTTAGTATATTACATAAGGCTTGATTGACAAACTTATACAATATAATATATATTTGTTATATATTTAGTACAAATTAAATTGTATAAGCATATTTAATCAATTAATTTAATATTATTTTAACACTGTATAACTTAGTCATGTCAAATGACTTGATTAGGTTAGTATTAACATAATTCTCTAACATTGATACAAGAGAAAAGGAAAAGGACCATGCTTCGTAGCACTTTTGTGAAAAATCTAATACTTGAAAACTTAATTGCGTGTTGTCTAGTAGCTTTTTTATTTTTTTTTTATAATTTTTATTTTAAGAAAAAATTAAAAAAATTAAAAAAGTAAAAGAAATTTTTTTACTTTGTTTTCTATTTATTTTTAAATATTTATGTTATGAATTTTTTTACCTTTTCAAATTCTTTTAAATTTTTTATTAAAATAAAAATTATAAGAAAATTAAAAAACTAAAAAACTAAAATAAAAAAAATAAAAAGTTACTAGTAGAATAACAATATTCATAAATAGTATAAAAAGTATCTTGAAAAGGGTACATGTATATTTCAGGGATTTTATTTTTAATTTGTGAACTAGACAATGGAAGAATGTAAGATTTTCCGAACTTTCAAATTCTTTTTTACCTTAAACCTGAAGCGGTGAAGGCAATAATATATTATTAGGTGTATTATTTTAATTTTTTAGAATTAGCTAGGCTATAAAAAAATTTCTTGTTAATTCTTATTTTGATGTAATTAACTTGTATTTGATTGAACTCAACAAGTGAATTAGTTGAGATATATGTAAATTGATCTAAACTAATCACCAAATTAAAAATTCCTTTGACCTTAGTAACAATTTAATTAAAGTTTTACACTCACGATGAAATATTTTATCTCCTGAGTTTAGCTTATTGTTATCATTTGAGTAAGACTTTTCATTTAAGGATATATGGAAAAATGCTTCTCTTCCCTTAAAAAACTGCAGCCTCCGTTTGAGAAGGAAAGGGTGTTGGAAAAACATATAATTATATTCAACTTCTCATAAATGGTGACGACCGACGAATATACTCTTTCATAACCAGCTTTGCATGAAAGCAACGTTTGACCAGCTCAAGACCCAATTTTGGAAGAGAGTGAGACATTGAGTAACTAATATCTCTACCTTCCCCTTAATATATAACTCCAAATCCTGCCATTCCTTCTCTACCACCACAAACAAACACCTTTAACCATTCATATTAATCTATCTATAACCACGTTTCTACAACCTGATGCATCAATATGAACAACCTATGTAACTTTTTCTTTCCTTTTCTAAGTCCTAGCTATAATCTTTCATTTACTTAATAATTACAAGAATTGGACAAGGGTCACCCACCATCAAATTGGTAAAGGTTCGATTCCTGAAGAATCGCTCTCAACGCGGGGACAAATCCACAATAGCGTAGATGCGGAGACTCATGCCTCAACATAAACGCCGATCCTGGTACCACTTGAGATATAACTCAAGTGGTACCAGGATCACCCACCACCAATGTGGTAAGAGTTCGATTCTTAGGGAGCCACCCCCGCGATAGCCAGTGCTTAGGGGACAAATCAACAATAGCGTAGAAGGCGATGACCCATTCATCAACAAAAACGCCAGCTTTTGGGGGAAACTTTATAAGCCACCCCCTTGGTCTTTTGTTGATTTGTTCCCCGCGTGATGCAAGCACTTACTGAGGGAGGCGTCCTCAGGAATCGAACCCCTTACCTATTTGAAGGTGGGGTGACCCTGATCGCCTTAGTAGTACCAAGATCACCCACCATCAAATTGGTAAGGGGTTCGATTCCTGGGGAGCCGCTCCCCGACCTCAAGGTCGCCACAGGGGGGCAAATTTACAATAGCGTGGATGCAGGGACTCATGCCTCAACAATAATGATATAATTATTATGCGAGAATTAATGTTTGTAATTGAATAATATATATTTTAAAATTTAATTAGGAATTTGAATAAAAACACTTGGCCTTAGGAATATATATATTATCTCATATTGTAATATCCTAATATGATCAATTAGGTACTTAGTGTCATTAAATTTTTTATTTAAGTTATCTATATCTATACTTATATGTGTTTGAATTTTAGAAGCTCTACCAATATACTAAATTTTTTATAAAATTATTTTATTGTCCCTTAAATATGTGTTTATAAAGTATAACATAGTGGTTAAATAGTGAAAATAGCCATAAGTGTTTAAACATCCCACTCACATTTTCAAATTTTAAGGAATGTAGATGATAGAAATTATCTATTATTAGTGGAGAGTTATTCATACTTTAAAATTTTTCTATTTTTTAAAATAATAATAAAATAATTAATAATAAAAGATGTCAATGAAGGCTCTCTCATCAATAAGAAAAAGTAACAATAGCAAACTTAACAGGGTGATTAAATTAGAGTTTACCTCTACCTGGTTTGGTTAAAAATTAGTTTGTCATTTTATAATTTAAAGTATATTCAATCTCTCTGTTATTCGTTATGCTACTACTTATTAATACTTAATTTGTGAGATTTTTATCCAAATTTTAGTAGAAATATTCATGTGATTATTAAGACAACTAATAATTTCATAGCGTTATGCAATTTTTGCAAAAATTAAACTGACATTTAAAAATTAAAATTGTCAGTATAATCACAATAATAAATTAAAATTATTCAAGATCCAAGTAAAATAAATTTCTAATGATAAAATTATTTATCTTTGAACATTCACTTGCTTATTTCTATATATAAAAAAATGGACAAAATATATTAAAATGTTAATAGAACAAATCATAAAGAGATTGAATGAACGCATGAAAGACAATAATTTTAGACCAATCATATAAAAAAAGAACTATAATTTATCGTATATTATATATAATAAAACTTAGTTATTGATTAGCGACCACTAAGCTGCTCTCATCAAATTTCTTATATTATTTTATTTACTCATTTTAATATCTTTGTATCATAACATAAAATATGTTTATGAAATTTATAAGAGATATTTATTAAATAAACATTATTCTTCGTGAAACAATTAACTAAAAGTGAAGGTTATAATAATAATAACCACAAAAGATTAGACAGCTGTGGATGCTCACCATTTGATATGAAGTTTTGAATCCTATATTCACAAGCGCGTAGAAAAAAACAAATATTGAGAGCCAAATAATTCGAGAACGACACTTAGATATCAACCACATTAGCTGTCATGGTCCCCACACTCTGCTAGCTAGCTAGCCATCCACCATAGCCAAGTCAACCCATATCTCTCCCTCTCTCTCTCTCAACCTCTACACGCTTGCATTTTTTTCCCAACGACTTCCACCATGCACCCTCCAATGACCCTTCGCATTCATTATTGCCTCCTCTCACTCTCCCTATATATACTTCCGCAACTTTTCATGCACTTCACTCTTCGCCAAATTACTATATCTCGGCCTTTCCCCTCTCTCAATCTTTCTCTCTCTTTATTGCTTGCTATTTGCCAACCAAACTGAAAACAAAGTGGTGACTTTTGAAATGACAAATAAGAAGATGCTTATTGGCTTTCTCCTAACCAGCTTTCTGGTGGCAGCTTCGGCTGGTAACTTGAACCAAGATTTTGAAATAACGTGGGGTGATGGCCGTGCCAAGATACTCGAAAATGGGCAGCTTCTCACCCTCTCCCTTGACAAAGCTTCTGGCGCTGGCTTTCGATCCAGAAACGAATACATGTTTGGAAAGATCGACATGCAGCTTAAGCTTGTTCCTGGTAACTCCGCTGGCACCGTAACAGCCTATTATGTAAGTGATCTTGCATATTCCCTCATATATATTGTATTTTTTCTAGTACTGTACCAGTGGTACTCGGACCAACTTCTACTCACCTCAAAAACTCCTAACTAATCTGTCTAGTTTAATCAAACATAGACCAATCATTACACATTAGTAGATATTTTTATATAAAGTGATGTTAAGAGGACTCTATCTTTTAAAAGACTGAATTTTTTATCAATTAGATACATATTGAGATTCTCACTTAATTTAAAACTTGTTGACGACATTAAGAAATTCAGTTAAGAATCTAATATGCATCTAATATTCAATAACATCACCCTTTTGTATATTACTTAGTAATTAACTATGTATTTCTTTTGGTACTTACAAGTGTGTTTACCTGCACTTTAACTAATTCATCTTTTAATTCAATGGCCGATTATATATATTTATTTATTACTTAGCAGTTATCACTTAGATTTTATAATTTGTTTATTAGCTTCAAGTAGTAATTCAAATGAATTTTGTAAAATTGGTGCAGCTATCTTCTCTGGGGTCTGCTCATGACGAAATAGACTTTGAATTTCTGGGTAACCTAAGCGGTGACCCATATATTCTTCATACCAACATATTCACAAAAGGGAAAGGCAACAGAGAACAGCAGTTTTATTTGTGGTTCGACCCCACCAAGGACTTCCACACTTATTCCATTCTTTGGAATCCACACAGCATCATGTACGTATCTCTCTTTCTCTCTTTCTCTTTCATATATAGATACTTATCAAAATAATATCTTGAGAACTTTCTTCATTATTTTTCTTTTACTGGTTCTTATCAGATTCTCTGTGGATGGGACACCGATAAGGGATTTCAAGAACTTAGAATCAAAAGACATTCCTTTCCCAAAGAACCAACCCATGAGAATATACTCGAGCCTCTGGGACGCCGATGACTGGGCCACAAGGGGTGGCATTGTGAAGACAGATTGGAGCCAAGCCCCATTCACTGCCTCCTACAGAAACTTCAACGCCCAAGCTTGTATTTGGACTTCTTCTTCAGGCTCCTCTTGTTCTTCTTCAGACCAGTCATGGCTGAAACAGTCACTGGACGCAACTGGGCAAGCCAGAATCAAATGGGTGCAGCAAAACTATATGATTTACAACTACTGCACTGATGCCAAGCGCTTCCCACAAGGGTTCGCTCCTGAATGTTCACCAGCTTGAAAACTACATAAAATAAATAATAGTAATAATAATAATAATAATAACAAAAAGAACTAGGATCCTTTGTTTATAGTTAATTTATACTTTATACGTTTCATTCTGTAAAAAGGCATGCAAACGAATATGGCCATATATATTTGCTCAAATTGTAAATTTTGGTTTATAATAAATTTGTTAGAGTCATAATATAAATCGAGTGTGGACTTTTGTTATCAAGTTGCTTTCTTCTTGTTGTTATTCTTCTTCAAAAGGCAGAGGTCAAATAAACAATTTTAGAAATAGGACAAAAAAAAGAAGAAAATATAAGATCATTTTAAAACCTCTTTTTGTTCTGATGAGTTACGTACGTAATGTATTGTTCAACAAAAACTCCAGTTTGATATGAAATTGGTAAAGATATTTGCTTGGTTGAGTTTACCCATGTTTGATTATTCTCATGGATCCGTGATAGAGTCTAATTCTCTCAACATCTTTTAATTTTTTTTGTTTAAACCAAATGAAAAAAGTTCAAATTTAAGATCTATTACAAATTAATTACTCAAAATCCTTACTATTATCACTTTTCTAATGATTTTATTTTAACTTCAACTATAGAATAAATGAATAATGAGGTATATGATGAACACTAACAAGTTACACTAACCAGCCTCCGCAAGTTGATAACTCCCACTACATGAGAAAGAAGATTAACCTCCAAAACAAAAGCAACTACAGTGCCCAATATTGCTCTGTTTTTAGGTATGAATAGTTCAACTTGTGATTTTTTTGCTCAAAATCTCACTTTGCACAATCACCTCAAGCTGTTGGGGTGACAAAATGTCCTAATAATATTTGATATACATGCATTGAGGGGATAAGAAGTGTATTTTATTTATCAAAAATTTTTTTTAAAAAATCTATACTAATATCTTATCTAAAAAAAATAGAGTATAACAGATTCTTAGAAGATAAACGAAAATCTTTTCGAAGAAGTGGAAGCCCCTTGATTCAATATCCATACATTTAAATGAGAAAATTTTCTTCTATAAACTTACTCTACCAAATTTTGGTAGAATAATTAAACCATAGAAATTATATGAGCATATATAGTTGCTCTGTATTGAATTAGTTTTGTTTTTTAAATAAATTGATAAACTAAATATATACAAAAATTTATGGGCAATACTATGAAAAACTCTACTTCTCAAAAAATTGAACATTTTTATTATAAAATGTATATTGAGATTTTCAAAATATATTTAATAAAAAAAAACTCAACTAAAACCTCACCAGAGCATTAAGTCTTGATCACAAGTCATGCATGCCAAAAGGGGTGAGAGAAAGAGCACCACAGGAAGCTCTCTCCTCACTTTCTAGTTTCTCTTTAATTCATTTAATGAGAACAATGATAGAAGTATTTAAGATAAAATCGTACAAGAAAAACGCTATGATGGGAAGTTACAAAGATGGAGAAGACATGGCATGAAGAAGAATCTAAAATTCTTCCTATAAATGGAATGATTCCATTTTTTTTTTGAGGAAATTAAAAAATTTCTACTTCTAAAAATTGAAATATAAATCTTATTTTAAGACCAACATAATGAAAGAGGCCATGGTACACATTTTTCTTCGTTGTGAGTTGTGTGTTACTTTAATTGACTGCGAAGCTTGAGTTTAGATAGGAGGATGCAATTAATTGAACAGCTTTTCCGTTGTTTTACATATGCCATCCCGCATTTGGGTTGAGGACAAATTAAAAAAAAACGAAGAAGACACTAAAAAGTGTTGCATTGTAGTGCAAATGGCTCCATAAACTCAAAATAGTTACATGATTAATTTGTTCACAATTGCAAGTTGCATTATTTAAAATAAAAATTTCAACAGTTATTGAACCTTCACTGTTCAGCTTTAACAATAATACCCCCCTTTGATGAACTTATTTAGAAGGAAAATTATTTATAAAAAAAAAGTGATTATTTTTAAAATTATTATTTAAATGTAAATTATTTTATAAGTACTTATTTTAAAAATAAATAAAATATTTACTTTTCAGAGAAGCATCAAATATGACGCTTAAAAAATAATTAAGTCTAATAAAAAAAAAATTTTTTTTTAAAACAAATATACCCTTAAAATTTCATAAATTTTTTAAAAAATACTTTTATATGTCATTTTTAATAATTTTATATGATCAAAAATACTTTTATATTTTTACATCCAAACACAAAATATTTACTTTTATCAATCAAATCACTTATGCGTAATTATATCTAAACACTAAATACTTATTTTTTTAAAATAAAAATCAGCTCAGAATTATAAGTACATTCGAACAGCCCATTCAACAAGCACTAAAAGGGAGAAAATTGAGATAAGGAGAATACAAGCATCATTATGTAAAGATTAAAAAAAGCCGGAGAACAAGAAAGAAGGATAAAATGATAAAAATCGGCTTTCTTCATCTCAAACTCTAATATATTGGCTCAAAAGTTGAAATTTGTTACGAATACCTATTTTGAGTTTTGGAAGCATATTTACAAGAGACAAAATTAACTTCCTGAACAAAATAGTTTAGTTAAGAAAAGAAAAGAAAAGCTACTAATTCTATCAGGTAAATTTAATGACCAGGAAGTGACTCAGTGTACTGCACAACCAAAAGCCCTATTGTTGGTCTTTTTCCTAACGCACCACGCCAGATGTAATGGGGATGGTCACCATGGCACAAGCTCTTCGCCCCTTCTATAGACCCTTTCGACTTCCCTGTTAATCATCAGAAACAGGGCATCATTCAAATAACACCAACACAGTGCAAAGCAATGAACCATCATTCTCATCCACCTTAAATATAAAACACCAGCTAGCTAGCTAGTAGCAGACCCAACACAGCCACTGCTGATCCAAAATACATTGCCAAATTAAACTCAATTTACATGCCTCATGCTTTTCCTAAGGAAAAGCAATTGCTAACAATGTCTTACAAAACGGCACCAACTAAGCTCATGAATTCTGGAAAGAACCCGGTGTTCTCAATCATCAATAATTCAAGATCCATGCTCTTACGTCATTGTAAAAGCTAAACAGCCAACAATGCAGCAAGTGCAAAAATAATAAAGCTTTCATAAAAACTATGGCCAGGTGCGATATCAACATGGAAAGATGGTTTGATAAAGTGAACCCTTCAGTTAAAAAGCCAATAATTGGGGGAGAGTTATCTCATTGAAAGCATGACGAATTATATCCAGACTAACAAATCTTCAGCCAAAAGAGAGAAAACCATGAACTAAAAATCATTTTACTAAAGCAATAAAAATACGATAGTGATACATGATGACAGTTAAAAATAGAAGTAATCCCATTTAACCAACATCACAATTCTCAAGTCACAGTTTTAGCTCCAAGAAAATCTGGTTTGCATTTAGTGCAGAAATCAATCCTGATGCCACAATAAACTTTCAAGAATTTCATAATAATTAAAAACAAAGTACGACAAACATGTCACTGAAACATGATCCTATGACTTAAAATGAAGTTTACTTATTTGTCATAGAACATCATAGGTATCATGCAGAACGGTTTTTTAATTTCTTCAAGCGTTTGACAGATGGGGAAACACCCTTTATTGCCTTCCTGGCCTTCTTCAGTTTCAGCCTTTTAGTAGAGGGAGGCATCTCCCTGATGGGACCTGGTGGTACACCTTTCTTGAGTGCACTTCCTCTGGGTGTAACAGAGGGAGGCAGTCTCAAGCTCTGAGGAGGTAAAGGATTGTGTGGCTTCCACACCAAGTTATTTTTCATGGAAAATCTTACCTTCTTTTTACTTCCCTCCCCACTCTTAACAATGTTGATGCCTTCAGCATCTCCGCCATTCACCTCAGGATCTTGAGATTGCCGTCCTTTTAAAGACTTTGTTCTCTTTCTCTTCTTAGATACAGTTCCAGTAGAAGTAGCTTCAGGAGTATAGCAGGCACTTGCTATCCCATCATCCAGACCTGCTTCTGCAGCAACTATCTCAAACTGCTTTTGGAGGTTTGAAATCACAGACTCATTCAATGCTATTGCGCTTTCATCGTTGGTTTGTTGTTCATCATTTGAGCCATTTTCAATAGCTATCATTTTCTTATCATTCTCAGTGGGACTCTTCTGGTAAGTAGAATTAGATGCATCACTCTTCTTCTTCTTTGATTTTTTGCCACTGCCAACAGAGGCTTTTTTATCCTTCTTAGACTTCTTCAACTGCTTACCAGCAGCCCCATTTGAACCGTTCGAAACGTCCTCATTATGTCCCAAATCACCTTCTGGAGCATCTACCTCCGTATTGTTAGCAATAGGAACCAAATTTGGCACTTCCTCTTCAGCCTGATAATCAACATCAGGAATGGAGAACTTCAACCCTGAAGATGCCATATCCTTCTCCAACTTCATAAATTCCTCATGCAGCGCAAACAACATCTTTCGATTTCCCTGACAGCATTCAGGTGAAGAACCCAACTCATAGAACTTACTCGAGAACCCCATGACTAATGCTATTGTACCAAGCACCACAACATCATCACCTGAATCGACCTCATCCCCTGCCTTCTTAACTTGCAACAATCTCTTCCCCATTCTCAGTATAACATCAAACATATTAGATTTAATCTTCCCCAACAAGACTTTGTCAGGCAATTTGCCCATAACAGATATAAAGGGCTTGAAGAGCACCTCAAGTACTTCCGACCGAAGGGGAAGGCACGACCTAAGCTCTTCCAAAAAAACAGAGGTAATGTGGTAATTAACTCCATTGCCCTGCAACTTATCTTCAGCAGAGAAAGTCCTCTCATCCAAAACACCCATCAACCGTTGGGTAAGTCCCAAATCCCACGAATTCTTTTTCAGAAGAACAAAAAAATTGCGAACAAATCTCCGAATTAAAAGGTAGAACTTGTCTAACCTGAGCGCATCAATTCCAGCCCATTCGCGACGCATAGAGAGCAAGAAGGCAGAAAAGTACTGCACAGAGAGACCCAGATCGAGAGCTAAGAGCAGCGAAGAGAGGCGATCAATTAGGTCAGCTTGGACAGGAACCTTGTCAGCGTGCCAGACGCAATAGAAAAGGCCCTTCCAGAGCTTCTTCATGTCGTCTTCGGGAAGTTCTGATTGTGAAGGAAGCCATGTCTTCAAGAGGACACGAAGAGCTTTCTCTCTACTTGCCTTGTTGCAGCAAGCTAGCTGCTTTATCAGTGAGCGACCCAGCAGGGACCCGTTCTCCGTAGGTCTCTGCCCCATAGAGAAAGATGGACACACAGTTAGGTCTTCGCGGAAACCCTAGACCTTCGAGGTTGCCGACGGAAGAGGGATTTAGTTTGGGGATGAACTATGAAGTTTCGATGAACCCTAACATAACACTTTTGAAAATAGCAGTTATTAATAGGATGCGGAATTTGCAGAGTGCTGAACGGCAGAGGTTGGTCGCCGTTGTATTTCTTGTACTCGCCCAGTGGAAACGAAAACCTAGGGACTGTTTTGCAAATATAAATAACACAAATCATTATTTAACGGAAACAAATTTTGAGTAGGAAAGATGTTTTTAATTTTTAAAATTGTAAATTTTAATTTTTTAATTTTTGTTAATTTTTATTTAACTAGTAGATGGTAGGATATTTTTAAAATTTTTTTAAATATTTTTTTAATGTTTTTTTTTAAATTTTTTTATTTTTTAAAGTTAATTAATTATTTTTTATATGATTTATTTTTTTTAAAATTTTTAAAAATATTTTTATATTTGTTGTAGAATTTTTTAAGTGACAAATGAATAGTAAAAAAAATTATGGATAAATAGTAAAAGAAATGTAAAAAAATTTTAAAAAAATTAAAAAAAAATTTTAAAAAAAGTATATGAGATAAAAAATATTTAATTAATTTTAAAAAATAAAAAAATTTTAAAAAAAATATAAAAAATAAAAAAAATAAAAAAATAAGGGGAAGTCCCCTTTTTTATTTTAAGAAATAAATTAAAAAATTTTAAAAAAATTCAAAAAAATTAAAAAAATTTTTTAATTTTTTTATTATGTTTTTTGAATTATTTTTTGATTAATGTTTTATGTAAAAATTCTTAATATTTTTTAAATATTTTTTGATTTTTTTAAAATCCTTTTAACTAATTTCTTAAAATAAAAAATATAAAAAAAAATTTATATTTTAAATTTTAAAAAATAAAAATGTTATCCTATATTATTACTCAAGGTTGTATAGTATCCCCAATCTTTATTTATCAAATTATTTATTTATTGGTAATTTCTATCCTCCTTGTAAGTATTGATACTTAAGAGGAGGTTTTGTATTTTTAAAATTTAATTTTTTAATTTTTTAGTTTTTTTATAATTTTTATTTTAAAAAAAAATTTTAAAAATTAAAGAAAGTAAAAAATAATTAAAAAATTCTCATAACACATTAATTAAAAAATAATTTTAAAAATAAAATAAAAAAATAAAAAAAAATCTTTTAATTCGTTTTTTTATATTTTTTAAATTTTTTAAATTTTTATTTTAACTTATTTTTTAAAATAAAAATTATAAAAAATTTAAAATTTAAAAAATTAAAAACATGCTCCTGAGTATTTGATACTCAGGAGCATGTTACAAATGGCCTTATCTATAAGGTTTGAGACATAACCGTGACCAAATTAGTCATTAAGGATGGGGATTGCTTCCTGGGTTTTTATTTTTATTTTTTAGTTTATTTTTTATTTTTTTATTTTAAGAAATAATTTTAAAAAAATACAAAAATACAAAAATACAAATTTTATAATACAAATATTTAAAAATAAATTAAAAAAATCAAAAACCAAAATAATCAAAATCCTACTCTTGAGTATCTCAACGCACGAGTAGAGTAGGAAGAGCTTTAAGGATTGAGAATTATAACTTTAAGCCAGAACTAAATAAAATATATTATACTATTTATTTTAAGGGTAAAATAATAAATAGTTAAAAGTTTATTTAAAAAATAAATTGATATGTAACAATAGTATTATTTATGAGAATTAACCATTAGATAGAATTATAATTTTGTCTTTAATAATATTATATTTTATAACAATTTTTTGTGTTATTATAAAATGTTATTATAAAATTATTTAAAATAATTAAAAAAGATAAATTTTAGAAAATATTATTATGAAATATAATATGTTTAGATGCATCTAAATTAAAGATTTTTTTTGGCAAGGATAAAATCAAAAACTTATAAACTTTGTTTGCCCATGTAGATTCATCATTCACTTTATCAATCCTTCATTTGTTTTTATTATTCTAGTATCGAAATGGGGTCGACTTCTTTAATCACACTATTATGCAGAATCTATTTGAAATATGATTTCCAATGCTTCTCAAGAATTCAAAAATTTATTTGGGGCAGAAGAAGATAACTTGGGACTGGCTGGTTATATTGCTATCCTGTATGCTATGGTATTTTAATTATTACGATATAAGATATTAATTTATAAGATATGATATTTAATATTCTTATATTTAGTGTAATAATTAAAAATATTAAAAATATAATTAATATTTTATGAACATTAATAAAAATAAAAGTAAAATGTGAGATTTATCCTTCTTGAATGCCTATTACTATTCAAGATAATAAAGGGCATATCACAATGTATTAAACGACTCAATAACTTGTTTTATACATATCATTGACAAAATTAAGATCAATTTGTTTTTTTTAATCATGAGGAAAGTTAGCTCATGCTACTAAGATAATTTGAATTAAAAATCTAAAAGTTTGATAACCCATCAAAATTGTGTAATGGTATCCTCAAAACACCTTTTTTTTTAACATTATCAACAAGCAATGTTCAACTAGTTTGGTTGATGCACAACTCAACTAACTCATCTCTCTCGTTATAACGAATATGAGAATTTGAATCTAGTTATTTTCTTTAAAAAAAAGATTAGTTATTTTTTAATTGTAACTATTTATTTATATTTGAACGATTATAATTTGATTATATATAATTTAAAAAATAAATTATATATAATGAAATATGATTGTTTAAAAATAAATAGACGATCATAATAAATAAAAAAAATAACTAAAAAAAAATTGGATTCATTTCTTAAAGATGAACACATACCTAACTTTTATTTCAAATAAAAAAATGTATTTACCTATTAAGCTACTTCCTCCTCCTCCTAAGTTCTCACACATTTGATTACATTTGGCTATCAAAAATCAATGATCAAAACAAGAATAAAAATAACTAGTCATTAAAATACATCTATATTGATATGATAGCTACCAAAAAACATAAAGGGGAGGTAAAACTTCACAATTTCACAATAGAACATGAAAATTTTGAATCTGACTTCCTACTTGCAGGCTGCAGCCACGGGAAATCAAGGGTCTGCCAGAGACTTATGGGTCCTGTACTCTCTTCGTGTAGAGTCGCGGACATAAAAACTTGGTCAGGTAAAACTATATTTTCTCATGATTGACACCTCGTCCTAACTCTTTTCTGGTTGTTGAGAAATTATTATTATTGTTAGGAGCACTTCTTGAAACAACTTGCTTCCATATAAGATTGGCATACTCCGGATGATCAACAAATGGATTCCGATTATGCTGATAAAACTTGCATATTCTTTCATTTCTTAGCTTCTCTTCTCTTGAAGGTGGATCAACTGCATTCCATTTTAGCAATGTAGAAAGCAGTCCCATCTCTTTTTTTTCTGCCTTAAAGTAAAGAGAGAACATAAATTTCAACTTACTCCATTTGTAATGAAAGCTGGAGAGTTTTAAATAATATTCTAAAACAAAAGAATCCATTAAAGAGCATAGAAGGATAACGTATAATCACTTGTAAGCATTGCGGTTACTCCTTTGTTTCTATTTCTAACTAATATTGCAACAGTATGTTCACATAATCAAATCAAAATTTAATGAAAAGGTAGACATTATCTCTAGCGAAAAAGGAGTTGGAACGTAGAAAGGAATACCAAAACAATGAGTCGATTATCTAGATTCATTTAGGTCCTGATATTCAATCAGATACACGTTATAAGATTCTTACATTTTTACTAAAAAGTTCATGATTTGCATGAGGTAACATACGAGATGATAAATTTAATATTCTAATCAACAATTGAATAACGAGTATGACACAACATATCAACATCAAATTTGATCATGACATGAATAAGATGTATAATCCCATCAGGATTTTCAGTCAAGAAAGCAGATATTTTATATAAATATGAACTTCAAAAGCATGTTAGATGAAGTAACTGATTCAAATGGAAAAACATGTAACCTACCAACTTTGGGAGTATCTGAAAGGCGAAGACCTGGAATTTGTCCTGGTTGATGAAACCCATAACAGACTGCCATGTACATCAATGCCCTCGCGATATCTCCTCTAACCTAAAGTTAGTTTAACTTCAAGACATATCTATTCGAGGGTATTATCCAAAACAAAGTTTGAGTCAACAATAAATTAATTGTCCATGTGGAGAGACATCAAAGCTAGTTTACAAATAGATATAAGTATTGTACTGGGATTTTTAATAGCTATACAGGATTCTATTACCAGCTCTTGTTGGTTCTCTGGGTGGTACGTTGCTAATGAAAACCAGTAAAAAGGAGTTAAATAGCAATCCTTACAATCCAAGGCTTAGAAATACAATGCTCCAGGATCAGATGCCATAATGTTAACAGTAGGGAACTCAAATATATGGTGGAACTACCAGGCTAGAACACAACAAAATATCGTAGCATGATCAGCAATCAATTATGAAGGTTCAAAAAAGACAATAGAAAAAAGAAATGAATCGAAAAAAGAAAAAGACCTGCATAGGTGGAGCCCACCTCTCCTTGTCTGTTTCAGTGTCCAAAGAAGCTTCTTTGTTTGCTGGCTTCAAACACTGACGATTTAGCCTTGCATTCTCCATAGTACTTGTTTCCCCTTGATGCATTGACTGAGAGAAACTTGCCCTATTAACTGAAATTACAATCTTGACTTCCAATATATTGAGCAGCAGATTCCCTTACCATTTACATCAGCAGGGCGAATGTTATGTAGATCAGTCAAAGAAGGACCATTAGTTAGCCCATAAGAACGAGGCCATAGATGCTCTCCTGTGAAATTTTTAAGTAAATGAGTGAATACACATTATATATTACTTTGTTTCAGAAGTTATAACTTGTTTGGTTGAGTTTCGTTTATCTTACTATTGTCCAGAAGAAGCTTAAATTTCTTAACAGTTTTCACAAGACAAAATTTTAGTGTTTCTGTAGTATCAGGACTTGATCAGGCAATGTCGAGAAAATTCAAGAAGGTTGGTTTTGCACATTCTAAGAAAATTTGCATCATGGTAAATGCTCTAGATGAGACTAGACCATAGTGAGATCCCAAGGTTCTACATTTGACCTTTATCTTTTCCCATTTTGCTTTCCAGTCAATAACCATATTAAATTTAATCCTTGGTCAGTATGAGGAAAAGCCATACTGGACAAAATCATAACCAAATCCAGTTACTTTACACACAAAAATTCCACAAGTATAAAAAATCCCTATGGGAAACGCCATATAGTTGACTCATGGATACCCTTTGTCATGCATTATCCAAACCATCTTTCAGAACTTTCCATAAATTAAACCGTGTCTTAGGAGGTCCTGGAAACCTAGATTCTTGTACTCAACTTTAATCCCTTGAACACATGATAACATGTCTCTTTTCCCATCGACAACTATTAGATCAACTTAATTGTCATTAATCGTAATTTAGGTTCAAGGACTATCCCATATATGGATCAATCCTGATATACCCTCCTTGAGAAGTTAAGAATGGATTTTCCTACTTTGAAGTGACCTATAAAGTGAGTCAGATATCCATGTATGTTTCTCAGCAATCATATGTTATGTTTTTACCCTTTGGTATCAAAATACCACCTGAGAATAAGCATGTACATTAGGTGTTATGAGAAACAACTAAAAAATCCTAGCATAATTGAGACTAGTGAGTAACTAACAGCAAAGCATGGTAACTCCGGCAATAGTTGACTCACTATTCCATCCCTGTGGCTTTCCTGATAAGCGTTTTGGGACAACTCTCAAGGAGTATATTTCAATTCTGCATAGCATGAACCATCAGCTATATAAAAGTCAGCTGATATGGTAAGTATAAGATATTACAATACGAAATAAGTAAAGCAATAACAGTCATGGTAAGTCCATACATTCCTGATGAAGTATCAGGTTTATCAACATCAGCAGCATCAAGAATCTTGAGGGCATCCCAAACCTGTTCATTAAAGTGGCATCTAAGATCTGTAGATTTGTAAAACCATGCAGAACTTTACAAAAACAATCTAGTCGACAAAGATTTTAATCAAAACTGAAGTGGCGTTTAAATTTAAAACCAGAAATGACCTCTCCGTAGGATAAGGAATGATGCGGGGAAACAATGCTATACAATTTTTTCTTGAGTGCTTCATCTCTTAAATGCTTCACGTGGGAATAGTAATTGGTAACATCCTCGCAAGAATAAGTGGAGGGAGGCGTATAGTCATGAGCTTCAGCAACAAGATTGAGAAATAGCAAGTAGAAGGAAATGATTTGAGAAAGCCATCTCCATGAGATATTAAGACATGTTAACCACGCTGGCTCCCGCAAGCCCCGATTGACAAGGTAATATTTAGCTTCACAACGTCTGTTCCTAAATAATCAAAGAAGGGGGAGAAAAAGGAAAAGGAAAAAGAAGATTTGATGAACTAAGCTTGATAAGCTTTTCAACTATAGGAATCACTAAAAACCAAATTGGAAAGACTGGAAATAAGGAAATATGACATAATCACAATATCATTTATGGAATATAGGAGAAGCTGAAAAATATAAGTGGTCAAACAGGGACTCTTTCTTATTCAATATGTCAATATTCACATTAGCATTCTAAATACCAATAATTGAAACATTTAGCCTTTCTTCGGCACCAAATAAATATCGAAACCTTTACCCTACAGTCAACAAATTTGATGATTACCCATCCCCAAACTCGGTAATGATGCTTTTAACATCTAAAACCAATGCTGTAATCTAGAAGACAACAAAACAACTATTCAAAAGCATTAATAAAATCATTCTTGACCTTTTCTAAAAGCTTAATCTTTTGGGTTAAGCCATATTAACAAGACCATTCTTATATCTTTTCCTAACCATTCGACAATCTCTCACACCAGTATTGTAGAATTCTGCCATGTTTCATCAAATCCTGATGCTTTCTGAAAATAAGTAAGGTGGGAAAACGGTGGTCCAAAGTTGCAAACCTCTTATAAATATCAGAAATTGGAATCAGCAGCTTTTGACTGCTTGCACAAACAAACCAACAGCGCTGTGGGATTCGGCTAACGGAAAGTGTGGTGGGTAATAAAAGTTCAAATGATCTCATTAAAGAGGGAAACAAATGCTGGCGGCTTGAGAATGATGCGGCGGGTCTTGGCTGACTTGCCATTTTAACAGAAGATTGTCCCCAGTTCGTTTAGCAGTGGATAACGGAAAGGCACTGTGTTCTCAAGGGACGGAACAATCTTCTTCGAAGGATGGTTTCCACTATTGGCATCATAATATTTTTTGAAAAAATTACTTTGGATCTTTTTCATATTTATCTTATACTACTAGTATTTGCACCGTTGGATTGCACGGGATTGCTTTATATATTTATATATTGGTGGCTCTATGGCTGTTATGCGCACAACCTCTCATCTTTTATTTTTTTTTATTTTTTGATATTATTTAATTATTATTTAATTGATTTTTTTAAAAATTTTAAAAATATTTTCACTTCTTGTACTTTCATTAAACAGTTTTTTAAAATTTTATTTTTTTAAAGTAAAAAAATATAAAAAAATATAAAAACATTTTAAAAAATTAAAAAAATATTAGAGATAAAAAATAATAAAATAATATCAAAAAGTAACAAAATAAAAAAAAGTGAGAAGCGGGAGGGTGTGCAGCATTGCTAGCAACCCCCTTATACATTATTATTAATATAAATAAGTTAATTCTCTTTTTCAAAAATATCTTAATTATAAAGTCTTTTTTTAGCTATGGTCATTAAAACCGAGTAATGATACTCACATGTTATGTTTTTTTACACGTTTCTTTCACTTCACTTTTAATCATTATATATTATAAACTAATAATGATGATAGAAGATGATAGGAGATAGATAATAAAAAAATAATAAACATAATAGGAGGTGCAAGAATAATATAAGAAAAAGTGGTGTATGAGTATAATTACTCTTAAAACTAGCCTTGCCCGACCGATTGGACTGGGAAGTTTAAGAATTGGCTATAAACTTGGTGAACTGGGTTCCAATAGTAAAAATCAGGCGGTCCAACGAGTTCACTGAATTTTCAAAAAAAAATTTTGGGTTAAAATGAACCAAACAACGTAGTTTCATGTGGTTTGAAAACATAATAAGCAGAAATACGTCGTTTAGGGGAGGGGGGCTCAGGTTAACAGAGGGACCTGGTTACTACTTCACGAAGATGCTTTTCTTCCTTCGTGAGTGGTTCGACTTCTGTTGCGTTCTTGGTCTCTCCCTCACCAGCCATCGCCACTCACAACCATCGCTTTGGTGTGCGATTATTTAATTTTATCGGTTGATAAGGTGAGAAGTTTTCTTCTTATTCCTCTAGTAAGACCACATTATTTATATTTCATCTTGTTTCTCATTTATGAAATAAAGCTTGGTTCAGTTGATGTTGTCTTTTATTCTACCATTGAATTATTTGTAGAAATTTTCCACAATAAGTCTTGGGTTTCAAAAATAGTAATCTAAAAATAACTTTTGCAGCTTATTAATTTAAGAAGGAAGCATAAGGATGGAGTTATTCAATTTTTAAACCTCAAGTCTGAGTCTTATTAGGTCAGTAACTATCTCTGCTAATGTGTTAAATCTTTAGCATATGGTTTTTAATTTATGATATTGCATTTGGGTTCATAACTCTTTGTTGCTTAAAGTTAGTGTAACCGGGTGGTGGAAGATTTTGTGTGGCTAGTTTTATTTCTGTTCAAAGGAGCACTGACATGTGCCTTCTATGGTCTATTTAAGTTATTTGGGTGCAATCCCTGAATTTTTATTTTGATTCTCAAATATGTCAAATTAAACATCACATAATTTTAGGATTGGCTATAATAATATTTGGCATTTTAGTTCTTTGGGTGCTATTATTGTCATAATGTGAAGGTCGGAAAAGGCACTGTCATGGGCATGAGGCAACAAAAGGTAAAGACACGGAGATTAAAAAAAATAGAGTCGCCACCAATTAATTAAAAAGATAATTGGGATCCTAAAAAATAAAAAACTGGCCATTGAAACCAAAGGAATAGTTCGAGAGTCTAATTACGCGTAGGAAAAATGTTAGGCACCTACAACATTCATCCCTAAAGATGGTTACCCTAAATTATTTGTGTTTTAATTTTGCTAATTTTAATTACTCCTTTTGTTATTAATACGACGAAATGATAAAAGATTGAATAATCGGATCTGCCTTATTAGGTAAGTGTTTACGTACCCCAAGCGGGATCAAGGTTCACTTAGTTCAATTAGATGAAGTTTTGGCTATGAGGATATATGATCGCCTTCTTAGGGATAATAGGGTATTAAGGGAGAATGAACCTCCACCTAAAACTTATGAAAATTAAGACTTTATGAGAAGATGAACTTCCACATAAAGCCCGACAAAATGAGAGAACAATTCTCCACATAATGTTTAGAGGAAATGAGACAATAAGGGAAAATAAGTTTTCACATAAAACTCAACAAAATAAGAGAATAATTCTTCACATAATGTTTGTAGGAAACAAGACAATAAGAAAAAATAAATTTTTACATAAAATTCAACAAAATAAGAAAAAAAATTTCACATAATGTTTGAAAGAATTAGGATTCTAGGGGAAGAAGAACTTCCACTTAAATCCTAGAGTAATTAGGACTTTTGAGGAGAATAGACCTCCAATAAAAGCCTATAAAAAATAAAGTGATTATTGGAATCACATTTGGAGTTTATGAGTGAATAATTTTGAATTTATAATCACACTTAACTTAGAGAATAATATTAAATGATATTGAAGTGAGTCCATGAAACTCCAAATTAAATCCCAAAACATATTTTAATTCAATGGGCTTTGAAACCCACATTTAAGTGACAAAAACCAACTTTAGCTTAATGGGCTTTCAAACCCACCTATTTCGAAACAAAAATAATTTTTCTAAATATAAAGAAATTTAAAGTATACATATTAAAACAAAAACTTATTTAAGGGATTTTCTAAAAAAAAAACACTTTGAAATTGATTTTAACTCTATTTTTACAATTTGCCCTTGAACCAAAATTAAGGTGTATTAGACACCTTCAATGATCAAATAAAAAAACTAATAAAACAGCAAAATAAGTAAGCATGATAATAAATAAGAAAAGAAAAAAGAAAAAAGTAAAAGGGAGGGGAAGGCTTATGCCTTACATAAAGGGAAGTGGTATAAACAAAATTAGAATATTACAACCCACAAAATTTAAACAACCCAATTATAATAAAATATGATAACTAAAAGAAATGAAACAACCAAACAAATCAAATGAATAAAAAAACTTTCATAGCAAAATATTTACAATAAAGGAGAAGAAACTCAAATAAGATCAAGAAAAACCTAGCAAAGGACAGAACTAAGCTTAGAGGTCCAGGCGTACACCAATCACATAAATGACCATGAGTAGCGTTCATCACATATTCACATCAAGAGATTGAAAACTCAAACAATATAGTATTGGTCCAGAAATAAAAATTGAGTTTAAACCTTTGATCCAAGATGTAAATCAATATTATGCTAAAAGCAATGGAAACCCCTATTTTAAATAACAGATCAAAACATTTTAAAACACCAGTTACAATATGTTTTGAACCAAAAATAGGCTAAATTCGCATCTAGAAACAGGACCAAATTGGATCATTAAACTCAAAAACCAGAAGCATAACTGAATTGAATCACTATACCAATGAACGTAGACCAACAATCAGAAACAAAATAAAATTCGATTCAGGGGGTCAGCGCATATTGGACATGAATCTACATCATTTTGCCACAACTTAGAACAAGCTGTTAATCAGAGGAAAAATCAACCTTGAACAACAAATCAAAATAGTAAATCAATTCTGGATCACATATTGGAAATAATGCCCAAAACACATACTCAAGCATGCTTAAAATCTGGTTTTAGCTCCACAAACAGATCACATTCATTCACCAAATTAAACCAAGAGTTGGAATTAGATTCATCCAAAATATTATACCCAATTCAGAATCAAATCAAACCCAGGGACTTCATCATATATCATTCGAAATCAGTGAATCTTAGAGCCTACCATCATACCTCCCTTTTTGAACTCTAAATTTCTCTTACAGCTTCCAGTTGCAAAATAATAGCAATTGACTCTCTGATTTTCTCTAATTTCCTCTAAGAGACCCAGTACATTCCTCCAAAGACAACCGAGAAACCCTGCTATTTCTCATTAAAAAAAAAATCGTGATGTCCCTCTCCCATAACGTATTTCCCCTCACTTTTTATAGCCAAAACCGAGCCCCAATGAAGGGCCAAGATGCGTTGGGCATTGGCAAGGCATGATGAGGAGCGTGAAGTGTTGTTGATTGGTGAGTGGATGGGAAAACGCGAGTGAGCAGCATTGCAGATAATGCGTATGGGCGAAATCTGGTATGCGTGTGTGAATTTGGAATTGAGACCACTGTGATGGTGAAAGGCTGTAAAATTAGGACATGGGTGTAGGAAGCAGAGCGCGAAATGGATTGCTGCAAAAAGGAGCAAGTGTGCGTTGCGTGAAGGTTGTGTGTGTGAGGAGGGGGAAATCAGGGCTGCAGCAAGTGAGGCTTGAGGTTGCCAAGAGGTAGTGGAGTAGGATCACGGAGGAAGTAGAGCAGGAGAATGGGCGTGAATGTAGGATGGGACCACCAAGTATTGCTATGCGGCGCGCAAGGTGGAGAGGAGAAGAGGTGCTGCTGCAGAAAGGCCATGGAGGCTTCGGCTGGTTAGTTTGAAAGGGATATGATTAGGAGGAAGGGTTAGGTTTAAGGCAGGGTTGGTCGGGTCATGGATCCTATTGGTGGGTGATAGGCTGGAATCACATGGGCTCGAGTAAGAAATTAGGCCGAAAATAGCAAAGACGAAGGAGAATAAGCTTATGTGTTTTGTATTTTTGGTATTTTATTATTATTATTATTTTTTCTTTGTTGATTTTTTTATTTTTGAATAAAACTAAGATAATGTAATCTTATTTATTTATTTTATTATTTTTTCAATTTTTGTATTTTTTAATAATTTTTTTAATGTTTGAATTTTTAATAATTTTTATTTAATTTTAAAAAAATACCTAGACAAAATCAGGTATTTATAATTGTCCCTCTTTACTTGCTTCTTGATGGGGAAATGAGAAATTGATAGTTTTTCGAATTTACCTATAAAGAACAAGTAAAGGAAAAAAAAAACACATATTTTGTCCAAGAACGAACTTAAACAAGCATAATAAGATTTCAGATGCAACAAGGGTAGACATCGTGTGCAAGAAATAAAATTTTGAAAATCAACAAAGGCAAATACCACATTGATTTAGAATTTTCAAATCAGCAAAAACCACTTCGCAAATTGGCCAGGGAAACACGGCAAGAAACCGAATGAAATTGGGAATCTGGTGAAGGTACCATCGCAAATTGGAAAGAAAATTTTGAAAATCAGCAAGGGTAAATACTGCAATGAGTTAGAATTTTCAAAATATGTGAAGAACACTTCGTGAATTGGCTAGGGAAACACTGCATGAAACTGAAAGAAATTTTAGGAATCAAGTACCCATTGCTGTATAAACCAGAAAGAAAATTTTAAAAATCAGCCAGGATAAACACTACATTGAGCTAGAATTTTCAAAACAAGGGAAGGACATTTCATGAATCGGCCAGGGAAACACCACATGAAATAGAAAGAAATTGGGAATCTGATAAAGGAATTGCCGCATGCCAAAAAGAAAAATTTTGAAAATCAGCCAGGGAAACATTGCATTGAGCGAGAATTTTCAAAATAAGTGAAGAACGCTTCGTGAATCGACAGGGGAAACACCATATGAAACTGAAAGAAATTGGGAATTTGGCAACGGCATCGCTACATGCCAAAAAGAAAATTTTGAAAATCAGACAGAGAAACATCACATTGAGCTAGAATTTTCAAAAACAGTGAAGAACGCTTCGTGAATCAGCTAGGGAAACACCGAATGAAACCGAAAGAAATTGGGAATCTGGCAAGGAAATTACTACATAAGCTAGAACTAAAATTTTGAAACAAAGCAAGGGACGTAATCGCGTACGGCCAAATGATTTTGAAAGAAGGCAATGGATGTAATTGCATACTTCCAAATGATTTTAAAACAAGGCAAGGGACGTAGCCACACACTGCTAAATGATTCTGAAATAAGGTAAGGGACATAACCGCGTACTGCCAAATGATTTTGAAAGAAGGCAAGGGATGTAACCGCGTACTGCCAAATGATTTTGAAATAAGGCAAGGGACGTAATTACGTACTGCTAAATGATTTTGAAAGAAGGCAAGGGACGTAGCCACTTACTGCTAAATGATTTTGAAATAAGGCAAGGGACGTAGTTGCGTACTACTAAATGCTTTTTAAACAAGGCAAGTATTTTAAAAACTACTTTGCGCGTTCAAGGAAAACTTAACCAAATCGTTCTCTTTCTGAGATCGGTTCCCTATTCTTTTAAACTGCCTGTCTAAGTGAAACACCAGAATTACCTTTTTTTGATGACCTACTCTTTTCCAAAAAGCATTAAACCTTAGTTTCTTTTAAAAACCTTGATACTGGTCTAGACCATATTAATCAATTGGTTCCTATTTCAATAAGATAGGAAAAATATAGAGACAATGAAAAATTTACCCCAGTTTGAGCTCTTCGGCATGTGCAATCGTGGATTCTTATACTGTAGTCAATATGCACCTTGTGCCTATTGACAAGAACAGGCTATCCTCGGTGTCAATAATTTTTTGAAAATTTGCCCCAGTTTCAATTTCTCACATCATTATTTCAATCTCAAGCCTTTGCTTGAATGTCCAAACTCTTCAGTTACAGACCATTTTTAATTTGATTAACTTTTGCTTAAGCCACCTTTTCAGATTTTCAACTTAACGGACATTTTTCTTCATTTTTCTTTCTTTTCAAAGGTAAGTACTGAGTCTTAGCCTATAAACAACTTCATATCAATTCATATCATATCAAGTAAGTTATTCCTTATTTCTGTAATGCAAAACTGATTAACAATGAAACACTAAAAAGTGATATTCAATTAAGTCTTTATTAATTCGATCAAATATTATCCAATGAATATGTTGAGGAAGAAGTTCATTAGATGAACGGACCTCTATTAGCAAATGTCCTAAAAAGAGAAAGAGATCGTAAAGCCCGTGCACAAATAATAGAAAATTGAAACTCGGAGAAAACGTAATATTTCCCTAGTTCAATTATTAAGGAGGAAGCTTATTACATGAATAAACCTTCTTTATTGAAGCTAATTGATCGAAAATCAAAATAAGCTTTAACTTTTACCTAAGCCGCCATTTTGGGTTTTCAACTTAGCAAGCTTTTCTCTTTTTTTTTTTATATCCTTTTTTTACTGAATCAAGAATAAATAACTTTTTTAGTTTTTGCATGTTCTCATTTTTATTATTATGAGCTTTTCTCTCTTTTTTCTTGTGGCCAAAGTGATATATTTTTTCTATTTTCACGTGGGGACTTATCGCTTTTGCTGATGACTCAAATATTGTTGCAAGATATTTTTGCTTCTTTATGGTCTTCTTTAGAGGCACGCATATTCATACCCATTTCAATATGAGAATCAAAGAGCCGATATTGAACAATCTCCTGATCATGAGAAAATTTAAGGGAATAATTTCCCTGAAAGAGGGAATTGATATGACAAACAAGAGTATTTAAAGCTAGAATGTAGAAATGAACAAATATTTAATTGCAAATATTATTCAAAGGATAAGATAAGGACCACACTTAATAAAAATCAAATGGCCTTGGACTTCAGCCAAATGAATCGAGATTGAAACTAAACAATGCTAAAAAGTGTAAACACTATGAATCAACTTCGCATCACAACAGTCGAGAAGTTGGTCTCCTTGCTTCAGCTTGAGTTGACGATCTGACTTCTCATTATCCCCCCTGATGAGATTGACTGAACCATCTCTTCCATGGCTAAGCAAAGGGTTGGTATTGATAGTTAAGCCATTCTAATCCAATGTGACGGCACTATGCTTAAGTAGGTTCATAAATTGCTTCTTAAATGCCTTGCAATTCTCTATCGTGTAGCCAATAATACCAAAGTGATATGCACATTGGGCATCAGGGTCGTACTGGGATGGGTAAGGTGGCTGAAATAGTTCAATTGGTACTAGACTTATGACACAAACATCAAACAACTTCTAGTAAAGCTCAATGTTTGACATTTGAAAGTTTGGAAATAGCTTGGTGTTCCTAATCAACTGATTTCGTAGGGGATTTGACCCTTGTGTGGGCACCTGAACATAGCTAACCTTTGGCCTTTCTTTTTGAAAGAAATGTTTCTTTTGCCTCTGTCTTGACGGCTCATCGTTTTCAACTGTTATCTTTCCAGCCCTTACCAACACTTCAATTATTTCCTCTCTTTAACTCTTCAAGCTTTGAGGGTGGCACAAATTGTACTGGGTCATAAGCAGAAATTCCCATATGTCTAGTCATAGTATTTCCCTCATTTCTTGGGAAATTAACAACTAATGGTGGTGGTGGTGGTGGTGGTGGATTAGTGTTAACCATCCCCAGTGCCCCAGATGATTGACTAAAGTGCAATGACTCTTGTAGTGGCTAAATCGGTTCCTTACTCCTCATATTATAATATACAAGAGTCATGAGCTTCGACATCTGTTCCTAGGGTTGATCTATATGACCTTCTAGTCTTTGCATATTTTTAGAATTTTTTGGTTCAATTGACATGGTCCTAGTCGTTTTGTAGATACTTTTGAGAGAACGAGAACGGTTGGATAAAGCCTTCCTCGCCGGCGCAATAGTGTAATTTTCTTATTTTTATCTATTAAATGAAAATGAATAAGCTATTTATTTTTAGCTTCAAGTTTACCATTTAATGTTGTTCATTGAATCATTGAACTCTTTGAAGAGCAAAAATTAGCATTAAAGACTTCATCCTCACCCATACTCTTATTGAGAGTACAATACTCCATAAAGAAGAACATGGTTAACAATGTCCCAAGGAGGTATAAAACCATTACATGGATATTGTCTAGTTGAAAATAATGTGTAAGGAATTGAGCGAAAGAAAGGTTTACTTGAGTCCATCTTTAATGCCAATCTCTTAGCTTCAAAAATTCAAGGACCTTGACACAAAACGCCAAAATGGTAATGGAAAATGATGAGAATGACATTTTTTTAAATACAACCATGCAAGGTAAAGTCGTGAACAAATCTTTTTATTTTCATTCATTTTTTTTTCTAAAATTTTTTTATTTGGATTTATTTTTTCAAAATAATGAAATGCAATAGGTAAAAAGACAACAAGAGGAGAAAGAACACGCCCTTCATTGTCCTATTTAGGTTGACTTTAGGGTAAACGACCTAATCTGAATGATCAAGCTCTAACTACAAGGTAGCTTCTAGGGTTAATTTAGCAGTGCACTAGCTTCATGGTAGGTCTATATTCATAATGGAATGGTCTTTTAGAATAGACTGCCCCTACTCAAATAGTGAGGATTTTGACTTTCCAGTGTAATTGCAAGGGTGAACAAAGTATCCACATGCAACCAATTGAATAAATGAGTTACTAATCTGATCTGAGGCTTTAATGAATACTTAGGAGAATGAATCACACTAGGCATCACTACGCCACCTCCAATTCTAACCTGAGGTTCTCACAAACCCAGGTATAGGGCCCAAAGGTGTGTGCAAGGGTTGTGTATGGTGCACAGTGTGTGTGAAGAGTATACAAACCTTGAACCTTAATTGATGTGCCTAAAAACAACCTTAACAACAATATAAAGTAGGTAATAGTCATCTACCCTAGGTGTAAATAGATATCGCAGTTATAATCATCTATCCTAAGGTTCCAATAGAGCATGCCATTATGGAAAGTAATTTACACACAAAAATACCAAAAAGTAGTAAAAATGCCAAAACAGATATTTACAATGTGCTACATAACTATAAAAATGGGGGGTAACAAATCACAGACAAAGCATAAACAAACCAAAAAGGGCTTGACTCTCTACTATCCTAGTGGAGTCACCAAACTATCACAATGTGAAGACCAAAAAAGGCACTGTCCCGAACATGAGGTGACAAAAGGAAAAAACACAGAGATTAAAAAATAGAGTCGTCACCAATTAATTAGAAGAATAATTGGGATCCCTAAAAAACCAAAAACTGGCCCTTGAAACCAGAGGAATGGTTCAGGATTTTAATTACGCCTAGGGAAGGTGTTAGATACCCTACAACGTCCATCCCTAAGGATGGTTACCTTATATCATTTTTGCTTTAATTTTATGTTTATTTTAATTACCCATTTTGTTATTAATACGAAGAAATGATAAAAGATGGAATAACCAGACCTGTCTTACTAGATAAGTGCCTACGTACCCCAAGCGAGATCAAGGTCTATGTAGTTCAAGATAATTAGATGAAGTTTTGGCTAGGAAAGTTATATGATCGCCTTCCTAGGATAATAGGGCATTAGGGGAGAATGAACCTCTATCTAAAGCTTATGAAAATTAAGACTCTAGGGAAAGATGCACTTCCACATAAAGCTTGATAAGTTGTCAGAACAATTTTTAGCATAATGTTTAGAAGAAATGAGACAATAAGGGAAAATACATTTCCACATAAAAGCTTGACAAAATGAGAGAATAATTCTCTACATTATGTTTGGAGGAAATGAGAAAATAAGGGAAAATAAATTTTCACATAAAGTTTGACAAAATAGGAGAACAATTCTCCATATAATATTTGGAGGAATTAGGATTCTAGGGGAAGAAGAACTTCCACTTAAAGCCTAAAGTAATTAGGACTTTTGGGAGAATAGACCTCCATTAAGAACCTATAAGAAATAAAGTGATAATTGGAATCACATTTAGAGTTATGAGTGAATAATTTTGAATTTATAATCACACTTAACTTAAAGAATAATATTAAATGATATTGAAGTGAGTCCATGAAAGTCCAAATCAAATCCCAAAACACATTTTAATTCAATGGACTTTTAAAACCCACCTTTAAGTAACGAAAAACCAACTTTAGCTCAATGGGCTTTGAGCCCACTTATTTTAAACAAAAATATTTTTTCCAAATAAAAAGAAATTTAAAGTATTCATATTAAAACAAAAACTTATTAAAGTGATTTTCTAAAAAAAATTGATTTTAACTCTATTTTTACAATTTTCCCTTGAACCAAAATTAAGGTGCATTGGACACCTTCAACAATCAAATAAAAAAACTAATAAAACAGCAAAATAAGTAAACATGATAATAAATGAGAAAAGAAAAAAAATACAAAAAAATAAAAGGGGGGGAAGGCTTATGCCTTACATAAAGGGAAGTGGTGTAAACAAAATTAGAATATTACAACCCAATTACAATAAAATATGATAACTAAAAGAAATGAAACAACCAAACAAATCAAATGAATAAAAAAACCTTCATAGCAAAATATGTACATTAAAGGAGAAGACACTCAAATAAGATCAAGAAAAACCCAGCAAAGGGCAGAACTAAGCTTAGAGGTACAGGGGTGCACCATTTAAATGACCATGAGTAGGCTTCATCACCATATTCACATCAAGAGATTCAAAACTCAAACAATATAGTAGTGGTCCAGAAATAAAAATTGAGTTTAAACCTTTGATCCAAGATGTAAATAAATATTATGCTAAAAGCAATAGCAAACCCTTCTTTGAAATAACAGATCAAAACATTTTAAAATACCGGTTACAATATGTTTTGAACCATAAATAGGCCAAATTCACATCTCGAAACAGGACCAAATTGGATCATTAAACTCAAAAACCAGAAGCATAACTGAATTGAATCACTATACCAATGAACGTAGACCAACAATCAGAAACAAAATAAAATTCGATTCAGGGGGTCAACAGATATTGGACATGAATCTTCAGCGTTTTGACACAACTCAGAACAAGATGTTAATCAGAGGCAAAATCAACCTTAAACAACAAATCAAAATAGAAAATCAATTCTGGATCACATATTGGAAATAATGCCCAAAACACATATTCAAGCATGCTTAAAACTGGATTTTAGCTCCAAAAACTGATCACATTCATTCACCAAATTAAACCAAGAGTTGGAATCAGATTCATCCAAAATATTTTACACAATTTAGAATCAAATCAAACCTAGGGACTGAAATTAGCGAATCTTAGAGCCTACCATCATAGCTCCCTCTTTGAACTCTAACTTTCTCTTCACCCACGCTATAGCTTCCAGTTGCAGAACAGTAGCAATTGACTATCTGATTTTCTCTAATTTCCTTTAAGAGATCCTTTACGTTCCTCCAAAGATAACCAAGAAGCCCCAATATTTCTCAATAAAAATAAAATTATGATGTTCCTCTCCTTTAATGTATTTCCCCTATGTTTTTATAGCAAAAACCGAGCCCCAATGAAGGGCCAAGATGAATTAGGCATTGGCAAGGTATGATGAGGATCGTGAAGTGTTGCTGATTGGTGCGTGGATGGGAAACGTGAGTGTGCAGAACTTCAGATGGTGCATGCGTGAATCTAGAATTGGGACTACCATGATGGTGAGGGGCTGTGAAATTAGGAATGGGTGTAGGAAGTGGAGCGCGAAATGGATTGCTACAAAAAGGAGAAAGTGTGCGTTGCATGAAGGTTATGTGTGTGAGCAGGGGGAAATTAGGGCTGCAGCAAGTGAGGCTTGAGGTTGCCGAGAGGTTGTGGAGAAGGAATACAGAAGAAGTGGAGCAGAAGAATGGGCGTGAATATAGGATGGGACTACCAAGTATTGTTGTGTGGCACGTAAGGTGGAGAGGAGAAGAGGTGCTACTGCAGAAAGGTCGTGGAGGCTGCGGTTGGTTGGTTTGAAGGAGATATAACTAGGAGGAAGGGTTAGGTTTAAGGAAGGGTTATGGGTCGGGTCATGGATCCTATTGGTGGGTGATAGGCTACAATCATATGGGATGGTGTAGGAATTGGGTCGAAAATAACAAAGAGGAAGGAGAACAAGCTTATGTGTTTTGTATTTTTGGTATTTTATTATTATATTATTATTTTTCCTTTGTTGGTTTTTTTATTTTTTAATAAAACTAACATAATGTAATCTTATTTATTTTTTTTATTGTTTTTCCAATTTTTGCATTTTTTAATAATTTTCTTAGTGCTTGAATTTTTAATAAATTTTATTTAATTTAAAAAAACTACATAGACAAAATCAGGTATTTACAATTATGTATATATGTTTGAATTTGTTTAAAATCCTTGGTTGATTCCTTTGTAAGATGAATCCCATTAATACTAATAATGATACGCCAATATTAGAGAGGCAATCTACAACCTATACAAATATTCATGGGAAGATTGATCTTGCGTGAGAGCATTTTTCTTTGAACAAAGAAGAAAAAAAAAATATACAACTGTCTATATTGTGGCTCAATATACAAGGTTAGAGGTATAAATAGAATGAAGTATCATCTTGTTGGCATATCGGGTCAAATAGCCACTTGTAAGAAGGTTTCTCATGATATTTGCCATCAAATGATAGAGATTCTGAATCAAAAGAAGCAAAGTAAGGAGATGTTAAATGAACTGAATGAAACATTTAAAGATGCTGAAAAGGAACAAGAAGTTTAAGCAAGTATGCCTTGTCCTTCCAAGAATCATACTCCAGTACAAGATAAGGAAAGAGAAAAGCAAAGTTTGTACTAGTATTTATTTTGCCCCAAGAACAACTCTTGGTTCCCAACCAAACCTCAAGAGTGTATTTGCTAGTAAAGAAGCATTACATAAAGTTGATATGAAAGTTGGTAAATAGATTCTGGATGCTTGTATTCCATTCAATGTTGTTCAATCACAATACTTTCAGTCAGCAATAAATGCCATTACTGCTACTGGACTAGGATATAAAGGTCCATCTTATCATATTTGAGGGTTAATTTGTTAAGAGATTATAAGAAAGAGTGTCAATACTTGTTGAAATCTATCGAAGCAATTGGGTAAAATATGGATGTACAATTGTGGTTGATGGTTGGAGTGATTAAAGGCAAAGAACATTGATAAACCTTTTGGTATATTGTCTTGCTAAAATTGCATTTGTGAAATATGTTGATGCCTCTTATATGGTGAAAGATGCAAAAAACTTGTAGAACTTGTTTGTAGAAGTTATTGAGTGAGTGGGACCTTATAATGTTGTGCATGTAGTGACAGATAATACAGCCAATTATGTAGCAGCTGACAGGTTAATACATGATAGATATGCACATATTTATTGGTCACCTTGTGCCGTTCATTACTTGGATCTCCTTTTGAAAGATATTGGTAGCATGTCTCATGTAGCAAAGGTTGCACAATAGGCTTCAAAAGTTACCTTTTTAATTTATAATCATATGATATTTTTGTCTTGGCTTAGGAGAAGACCTAATTGGACAGAGATTGTGTTTCTTGGAATGACTTGGTTTACTAATACTTTAATCACTTTGAAAAGCTTATATGATCATAAGTAACACTTGCAAGCTTTAGTGATAGACAATCACTTTACAAGTCATAACTTGGGTATAAGTACAGTTGCTGAAACTGTTAGCACTATAATCTTGAATAATCAATTTTGGAATGAGGGCTTCCAAATTGTTTAAATTATGGCTCCCATTTTTAAGTTACTAAGAATTGTAGATGCTGATAAACCTTATTTGGGTTATGTTTATGAAGGCATGCAAATGGCTAAGAATGCAATAAAGGAGATGTTTAGGAACAAGAGAAGATTGTACTTGCTTTATGCATAACTCATTAAGGTTTGATGGGATAAGCGCTTGAAGCGTGATCTTTATGCAGCAGCTTACTTTTTGAATCTTACATTCTTTTATGATGAAAAATTTTGTGAGAAGAATAAGCTCCTTATCGGACTTCTTCATATGCTTGAAATAAAAGGCATTTGTAGTGATTCATTAAAAGTATTTAATGAGATAAAACTATATTGAGAATGGCAAGGCAATTTTGGTCAACTATTTGCTCTCAAGGCAGCAAAGACAATACAATTTGGTAAGCAATAATTTATTCTTTACAAATTTAAACAATTGTAAATATTTTCTTCGTTTATTACTTTAAAAATATATTATAGTGATTATGTTTGGTCATATATGTAGATGATTGGTGGAAATTGTTTGGTATTGATGCTCTGATTCTCTGATTCTAAGACAAATAGTAATTCGTATCCTTAGTCAAACAACTTCTTCTTCTGGATGTGAGTGAAATTGGAACTTCTTTGAGCATATCCATACATAGAAAGGGAATAGACTATAGCATCAAAGACTTAATGATCATGTGTATGTTACTTATAACTCGCGTTTAATGAACAAGTATATAAATAATTAAATATACTCGAGAGTCACTACATTTTATTATTACTTATATTCTTTATTTACTTATTAGTATAATTGATTAATTGTATATTTGATATTTACTTGAATGTTTTGTTTTAGGTTATATTACAAAACAGTTAAAACTAGAAATTATGATATAATTGACCATGAATGCATTGACACACTTGATTATTGGACCGTTGAAGAGGAAGCACCAGAGTTTGACAATGATGATATTGATAATGATATTGATAATGCTATCTATGCAGAAAATGCAATTCCAATAATTGGTGAACTTTTAGGACAAAATGATTGTAAATAATCCAATATCCTTAATCTTTGATTTTATATTATGTTAAAGTCTCAAGTATTTCTTTTATATATGATATCATAATTAACTTTGGTAATTTGATTGTTATTTAATTATGTGAGGAAGATGTTGATGTTCCATAACAACGATATGTGGATTTGGAATCAATTAATGATCTTGATGATGATAATGATTCTAGTGGTGATGTTGGTCCCATGCCATTTGTTAGATTGAATGTTGATAAATGCTATGATGATTGAGAAATTTGAGATTGTGGATTTATTTTATTTTGAGATGTTGATGAATGTTGATGACTTTTGTGATGATAGCTTGATGGATGGTTTGATGAATGTTAGTGACTTAGTGTTTATTAGTAATTTGGTTGATTATTTTAATTTTAATTTTAATTTATTTTTAATTTAAGTAATAATAATTATACACACATACACACGCACACACACACACACACACACACACACACACACACACACACACACACACACACATATATATATAATATTAGTATTCACTACAAGAAATTTGACTTTTAGTGGCAACTTTTCTGTGACGAACTTAAAAGTCGTCACTAAAACAAGGTTTTTTGTGACGACTTCTAAATGTTGTCACTAAATGTAGTTGTCATCTATTTTTAGTGACGACTTTTCAATTTTGTCACAAAATCTAACCTTTTCAGTGATGACAGTCATTTGTTGTCACAAAATATATCCAAAAGTCGTCACTAAAGTCAAAATTTTGCACCAAATTTGGTAGGTTTAAAAATTTCACGATTTAGTGACGATAATTAGAACGTCGTCACTAAAAACCTTTTGTGACGACTTTGACGTGTCACTAAAACAATGTTTTTTGTGACGACATCCTAATTTTTGTCATTGAAAACAAGGTTTTGTAAACATTTAGTGACGACATTAATTTATCGTCACTAAATGTATGTTAGGAT
>JASKGM010005983.1:0-11605 GCA_034509205.1 Ceratonia siliqua
TGATTTAATATCAATTCAGTTCTTTAAAAAAATCATTATATAAATACTTTAATTATATAATGTTACATTCTTTCAACATATGAATGGAGAAATAATAATTTTACTCACATATAATTATTATTGTTTTCGCTAACACGTTAAATGATGACCTAACAATTTATCTAACTTTAAAAATTAAACATTTTCGTTTAAGGCTTTAGAAGCATTTGGTACGTTATTTTGATAATAGTATCTTGGATGTCATAAACATTCAAATTTCTTATATTTGGTACACTATTATCTAATATGTTTAATGTAATTCAAAATACTAAAATATAATGCAATGACAATATTTTATAGTATCTCATATTACACTAAAACTAAAAGAATCTCACATTATACTACTTTTGGTTTTATTATCTTTTATAAAATATCAACTATGAGAATTTCACATTCAGATAAGCACCTTGTGAGAAAAGAGATGACTCTCATTTATATTCTACACTTAACCAATCATGTTAAGCAGTGTAGGACTTCATTTCTAGGGCCCGAGAGAAGATATGACCATATCCAACAAGTATCATATAGTCATATACAATGACATGTAGGATATCAATACATCAAACACCTCTTTAAACGCAAGTATCTTTAAACCTTTAAAGGTATCGTTCAATTTTTAAAACTAAATAAATTGTCTAGCCATTGTTTACTGTTCTAATAAAGGTACTAACAGTAACATATAAGTAAAAACAACTTTTTTTTTCCAAAGAATTAATAGAAAGATATAGCACATTGTGAAAAAAAAGATGACTCTCACTTATATTTTACACTTAGCCAACCATGTTGGGCAGTGTGAGACTTCATCTCTAGGGTCCGTGAGAAGATATGACCATATCCAACAAGTATCATAAAAAATTTAAGTAACATTAACTAATGTCTTATTTGTATGGACTTATTTTGATAATAAATAATTTTTTTTTAAAAAAAATGTGTGTTTGTTTCGGCTTCTCTTAAAATAAGAAGTTAAAAATAAAGAATTTTTTTCCTTTTGGAGGAAGTTAAAATTTAAGACTTTCTTTAGAAGGAGAAGTTGATAGATGAGAGAGAATGTTATTTTATTTTTTGATTCAAAAATCCTTCTTAATTACTGCATCTAAACACAAAACAATTTTTACTTTTAAAAAAGACATTCTCTCTAAAGGAAAAGTATAAAAGACATTCTCTAATAAATTTAAACAAACAAGTCCTAAATCTTTTACTGATGAAATAGTGTAATTTATCTTATTTTAATTATTTTCTTAAAATTAAACCCTAAATCCTTATCTCATTAAAAAAATCACTAAATTAAAATTTTATTCATTATTATTTGATGAATTAGAAACATATGTAATATTTATGTTTATTATACCTAGTAAGTATATTGGAAAAAGACCATTCAGGATGTGAGGATATCCATCCAAGCTAGGGAGAGATCTTTCCACACACACACTTTCAAACTCCTCTGAAAGGATATCCCCCTTCCCCAGTCATCTTGGGGAATCCCCACACATAAATGCTTCAGTGATCTTGGTGGATTTAACTCTTTTGATTGGAAATTTTTTTACTAAACCCAATGATTCCTTCATTTAATTTTATAATAATAATTCAAGTCACAACCATTTATATCTTTGGCACTGTAGGTTACTTTGGCCTACATTCATGGACAGCTATCCTCTAGTCCCCACCAAATAATGAAAGGACAGTTTAAATGAATTTGTATTTATAAATATTTTAAAAAAATAATTTAAAAATAAATAAATATTTAATGTTTATATATAATTATATAAAAGTAATTTTATTTAAAAAATTAAATATTTTATATTTGAATGTAAAAATATAAAAATATTTTTAAACATATAAAATTATTAAAAATGACATATAAAAATATATTTTAAAATATTTTAAGTATGTATTTGTCCACAAAATTTTTTCTCTTTTTTATTGAAATTATTTTTTTTATTAGAAGTTACAAATTCTGTCTTATAAAAAAAACAAGTAAAATTGTTTTTTTAATTACTTTTTCTTAAAAATTCACCTAAACACCTATTTTATAAATAATTATTTTTTTTATAAAAAAAAGCAGTTTATGGGGGAGAAAAGTTCTCCCAAACGGAGTCTTCCATTGTGATTTAAATAGGAACTCCCACCCACAACCAAATTTTGAATGAGCCGTCTTATGATGAACTTAATTGGACTAGTTATAAATTTTATATGTGAAAATTTTTTATAATAAAAAATGACTTTAAATATTTTTAAAAAAATTAGCACATACAAAATTTGTAATAAAACAATTTATGAGATCTTCACTCAACAAAGATATAGGATAGGGTGAGGTGGCACAACTCTCTCTCAGTATTGTTTAGAATGATTTTTGTTTTATTAATTTTTAAAATAGTTTTTAAAAATAACTTTAAAAAATAATTTTATATAACAAAAAAATAAAAAAAAATTATAGGTAAAAATATTTTTCATCAGTTATTTTTCATGTTTTTTAGAAAATAGATGACAAAAACAAGTTCAAATATAAAAAAATTATTTTTATTTTTTTGTTTTTTATTTACTATTTTCGAAAACAGTTTTTATAAACAACTGATGAAAACAATTATCCAAATAAATTTTTTTGTTTTCACAGAACAAAAATATAAAAACAAAATTTTTAAAAACAAAATTTTTCTGTCTCTTTTCCTCCCCTGATTCTCCATCCATGTTATTGATCTTTGTAGTAAACAAATTCTTTCATCCTCATTTTTATAGAACACACCCCGTCCGTAAGAAAAATAGTAATAATAAAATTTAATTATTAATTTTAAAAATATAATTTTAACTTTCATATTAAAATTAATATATAATATTGAATAATAATATAAATATAAAAGTATTACAAAACATATTAACATATATTAAATTAAAAATATTTTAATAATTTTATAAATAAAAAAACCTTTAAGACTCAGAATATGATTTCTGTTTTCGTTCTCAAATCTTTTGATAAAAATGTTTTAATAGTTTTTTTATTTTTATTTTCATTGAAAATAAAAAATAAGAATAAAAACGTGTTTGATTAAAAAATTTTAAAAAATTTTCTTAAATTTTTTAAAAATTTAAAAATAACAAAAAATTATTTTTAGTTATTCTTGTTAATACTTTTAGAAGCTGAAAATAAGGATTTTAAAAATATAGTGATAATATCATAATTAAGTTAAAAATAATAAAAATATAATAATAATTTCATAAATAATAAAAAAATTAATAATAAGAAGAAAAATAATAGAAAAATTAGTTTTCATTTTCTAAAAATAAGATTTAGCATTATAAACTAAATATATTTTTATAATTTTTATTTTTTTAAATAAAAAATTAAAATCAAAATCAAACATATTTTTTAAAACTTAAAAATTTTAAAATAAAAAAAAATTTACAAATCAAACTCACCCTGACTTTTTTTTAAAGTATGATAATTATAACTCTTAAGTGTTATTAATTTATGGATTGGTTTTTTTTTTCATTTTTTCTAAAATTTTTATGATAAAATTTTTGTAAAAAAAATTATATAAGTGGTTCTCGCTTCTCACACCAAATAAATGAAGCTCACCCACTCTTCTATCCCTTTCTGGTAAATTTCAAAATGGAATTGAAAGGATCCTTGTCTTTGATTCATAGGTTAATCAAATCGCATATTGACAAGCTAGACCATACGAACTTTACAAGAGCAAATCACCCAACCAAATAGCAAATCAAAGAAACACTTCAAGTTGGAAAACAATTTTTTCCCTCAGAAATTGATCGTTGAAACTCTGCGGGTGAAGTCGAGAACCTAACCAGAACAAGTATTTCCAATCAAATTAAGACCCCACTGATTCTACAACTAACAAGCATGGATAGTTATGGACAAGGCCACACAAAATTCACAACCTTTCAGATGTTATTTAAAATGCCACTTCATGTTCATATGATTGGCTACCACATATTGCACAAAAACACCACTCTTTAATTGAAGTCTCATTGTTCCATAATTCTACATATAGAGAAGTTAATCACCAGCAAAACCAACATTAAGCTGAAGGGAAAGGGAGTGGCTACCAATTCTATATGGCATTATCCCATTTTTCTAACTGCTAGACTCCATATATAGAGGAATGCATAGTTTATTTCTATAAACACAAATTAGTGAATACAAAAATCTTCCTGAAATTGTTGTATGCCAAATTATCTGATTCATGCTTATGGAACTTTAATTCTTATTAATTTAACCAAAGTTTGTGTGTGTGTATATAACCTATATGGAGAATTCAAAACAAAAATGGATTGCAAGAGGAAACATATGCCTCTATCCAAAAAAAATTTGCAGGCAAAGAAAGCTGGAGGGAGAGAACTAGAGCATAAATGGGTGCGCATATGGTGGGATAATTAACCATAAACGGGTAACTGAAAAAACATGTAGAACTAATGAAGATGATGAACTTAATCCAGATATCAATTGTCAGTTTTATGCTGTGTACAATTCTTGCAAGTGATGACAACTCTCACCTTGAAAAACTAGAAATCTATTATCCCAAGTGAAAAAAAAAAATGTGAAATTTCTATGAACCAATATAAATGTTAAGGTTTTAATACAAAAGTGAAAATATATGTTACGTAAATGTCAATATTATCACTGAAACATTCGTCTTTACCTTTACATCAATAATCTCCAGTTTTTCAATTAGAAAGGGAAACATAAAGAATACAAAAAATGACGACAATGAACCATACAACATGTGACTAAATGGACGAAGTCCGAAGAAATGGGACAAAATTTGGTTAAATATCTAGATCAGTCAAATAATTTCATTTATCCAAAGCAGCTATCAATTCGAAGATACTTCCAATATGTAACTAAAATGCGACGCCGTCTTTATTTGGGCGTTAGCCCCATCATTCTGCCAAAAATAAAATATAAAAAAATGTGATGCCTTCTTGTCCTGCCCACTTCAACTAAAGTGCTGAGTTGAGATGGTTTTCTGGATATATCATATGGATAACACTTATTGTGTTTCCCGTAGTTAGTGAAATAAGTAGTAATTACCCTTATTCACACAGAAGCTAGAAAAGATCACTTAACCAAGTTTATCCAATGCTATAATATAAACAAGTGGTGTCAAACTAACACTAACAATCTAAGCTTGTCCAAATTCGACTCATTCAAATTTAAGATATCTTTTTTCAAAATTTAAATATATTAATGAAACTTAAACAAACTTATCCAGTTTAGTTTAAACAAATAAAATTTCATATTAATTTATTAACACATTGTATTATATAAAATAATTTTATATCATAAAATATATAAATAATATATTGTAATTTTATTCTTATTTTATTAACAAATTGAGTTAAGCATCGAAATTCTCATTTATTCATTAATAGAATAAGTTTCAAACTTAATTTATACTCCTATTTATTATGTAAATGTAGACAAGTGCGAGCGCTGAATACGAATATGTTTTCAAGAATTCCCTTTGCATCTTCTCAAGCATGTCTTAATAAAAACCCAAACTACGAAGCATTCTGATTGATTAAATAATTTAAATTTATTATTTTAAAAATCTATACCTCTATTAATAATTTTAATGTTTATTAGTTATTATTTAATATATTTGTGCCTAATGGATCATTTTTAAACCCTATTTATAACAGAAAATTTGGCACTCTGAATAGGAGAATTTTCTGCCTCCTCACTATGTGAAGAATAATGCTCTACTTATATAAACTTTACTCACAAATTAATGAGATGGTTGTATGTAAAATTTGTGAATTAAGGACAAGTCAACTACCTTGTGCATTGCCTACTATATTCTCATTGTTTATGGATTTAATGTGATACCCTTATTGATGTCCCTCTCATCTCTTTGTGTATACTACTATGATGTGCCTCTTTGTAGCAATTGATTACTGGTCTGCTACTTTATCTAATGTGTATTGTCTTTGTCAGATGGCCATATGTGTGCCACCTTTATTTTCTGATGTACCTTGTAAATGGTTTTACTTCTCCTCTTTTTTTCAACTTTATATACGAAGTTACAGAGTGATCTTGTATTCATTCTCATTGAGATAATATAGAGAGAAGGCATTATCTTCATGGTGTCAGAGCGGTAATCTTCGATCCACCTTTGTCCTTTGTGACCAAGTTATTCCGGTTGCCAAGTTTGTGTCTTGTTGCCCTGAGATCTTCATTCGTCACCTAGCCATGTCAAAGGGAGATAAAGCAAGAACTCAACCTTCTGAGATCATTCCAGTCACTGGTCAAACCACCACCATGGATGCCTCGTCCCCTTTCTACATCCACCTAGGGGTGTACACAGTGCTGTTTGATTCGATTTTGAACCAAACCTCACACCAACCCATACAATGAAACACAATTTGGTTCGGTACGGTTATTATAAATTTTGAAGAAAAAATCAAACCAAACCAAACCGATACATGTTATGCGGTTTGGTTTGGTTAAGCAGTTTGATCACTTGCAAGACTTTCAAGTCAATTCATCTAGCAGCAAACACCAATCCTAGAAACAAGTGCTTTTATTAATGTGTTCCATTCTAACCACAAGAATTTTCATAACTAGAGGTTACCCATTCCTTACTCCAAGGACCTTCTTTGTATTCTATATAACTACAAACCACTAACTCGCTTCTTTCCACAAAGTAATCACAAATTATGCTTCGCATGGCAATTTCTCTATTCCTGGTTTCCTTATGCTCTTTCACTATAATAACACTCACAAGCTATTGATTGCCAGTCCAATGGCCCTAACTCCCCCCATTTAATCCCTCCAGAGCGTAAGTCATTCTCATTGTGAACGACTTTGGCCTAGAAGGCCATGGAGGGGGGCCTTCTGAATGTGACAAGAGTTATCACCCCTACCCTGAGTGAGTGGTGGCACTATCCACTAGATGGTATTCAAGCAGCTCACGATGCTAGAACATCATAAGAATTATAGCTACCAATGAGAGATACGGAGAAGAAAGAACTCGAAGCCTAGGGTTCTAAGTTCTAACTTTCCTTTCTAATACTGAGATAGTAAAGAGTGAAAGAGAATAAATAAAAATATATTATATAATATATATACCCTAAACCCTAAACCCTAAAGAGTGAAAGAGAATAAATAAAAAAAAATATATATATATATATATATATATATATATATTATCAAAAATCAATTATGTAATATATATATCTGCAGAGTTGTTTAGTTTTGGTAAAAATATGATCGAACCGAACCACACATAATACGGTTCAGCAGTTCAAACTCAATCGTTGAACACTTCTACATCCACTCATCTGACAGCCTTGATCAAATATATGTCAGCGATTTACTTTGCCATGGAAACTATGGGAGTGGAAGAACGACATGGCAGAGTTCATCTTTGTTAAAACAATGGGTTTCTTGATGTGGAGCTTGTAATTCCCGCTGAAGGATATGTTTTAAACAGTGGATGCGTTGTGATGAAATGTTGCAATGATAGCTGAAAAACTCCATGGATAAAGAGGTGAAAAATAGCATATGTTATGCCAAAACTGCTTGGGAAATCTGGCTTGACCTTGAAGGAAGATTTGGGAAAGGAAGTTAGCCGCGGGCATATGAGCTAAGACGCATTATTTCTCTCGTAAAGCAAGATGGAACGAATGTGGATCAATACTACACCAAGCTGAAAAGCTCTTAGGATGAGGTAGCATCTCTCAAGCTTATTTTAAATTGTAGCTGCCATGGTTGTACATGCACTACTAGGAAGGAGATGAGTGATATGGGAGAGACTGACCAGCTATATGACTTTCTCATGGGCTTTAATGACACTTTTACTGTCATAAAAACCCATATTTTGAACACTAAACCTTCACCCCGCCTACCACTTGGTCTTTGAATATGAACAATAGAGACAAGTCTTAGCATCTAAGAGGTCAACTATTGATGGTGCTGCTTTTCAAAGTCAAGCCAATGCCATATTCCAAAATCAGAATAATCATAACATGGAGAAAAAATGTGAAAAGAAAGAGAAACCAAAGTATGGTCATTGCCAGAAGTTAAGACACTTAGAAGAACATTGTTATGAAAAAGTGGGACACCCACCAGGGTGACGCAGAAATAGTTGTTATACGAACAAGAGGGAGAAATGATCCTCCTCATATAATCAGAGAAGTGTAGGGAATAATGCCCAAGTTAGCATTGAAAATAGTCTCATACCAGGACTATCCTAAAACCAATATAACACTTTATTACAACACTTCAAAGGTGAAACAAAAGGTTTTGCACTTACCAGTCAACCTCCTACTCCAAAAGCCAACATGGCCAGTAAGATTGGATTCGAGAGACCATGCATGGATTATTAATTCAGGTGTAACTGAATATATAACTTGTAACATTAGAAACTTGATCAGAGAAAAAAAGACCAATGGTGACTTATCTGTTAAGATTCCTAATAGGAAGATGTCCCTGTCAAGAGTATTGGAGGAGTTTGCCTTCCTAATGGAATGGTGCTTGACCATATGTTAAAGATACCTGATTTTAAGTAAAATTTGTTATCAGTCAGTAGACTGACAAAAAAACCTTATTGTGCTTTAAACTTTGTTGCTGATTATTGTGTCATGCAAGACTTGACTACATGAACCCTAATTGGAGTAAGTAGACAGCATGGTGGCCTATATTATCTTGAACCGGTGCAGCATGAAAAGATAACTATGATAGTCAGTAAGCAAGATGATTCAAAATTTTGGCATCAACGATTGGGACATACCTCAAAGGATAAGATGAGGATGATCAAGTTTACTATTGACAATATTAATAGTGAATATATTTTGTATTGTGACTCATGTATGAGAGCAACGTAGACCAGGCTTCCCTTCCCAAATAGTTGTATAAAATCTACTGCCTGTTTTGATTTAATACATTGTGATATTTTGGGAGGATATAAAATTGTATCATTTTCTAGAGCACACTATTTTCCCTTTATTGTTCATGACTATAGTAGGGGAATATGTGTATATTTGATGAAGAAGAAGTTTGAAGTTAGTTACTTTCTACCTTTGTTTTGCAAAATGGTTGAAACCTAATTTGGGAAGACAGTCAAGCAAATAAGGACTGATAATGAAATGGGTTCCAATCCCACTGCACGATGACATTTTACAAGGAACATGACATGTTTTTTTAAACCTCTTATACAGACAACTCAACAGAATATGGTTATTGAGAGAAAACACATACACATTTTAGAAACTGCCAGAGCTTTAAGATTCCAAGCATGGTTACTTATCAAATATTGGAGTGAGTGCATCCTTACTACCACCCATCTCATCAACAAACTTCCATCTCGAATTTTGAAGGGTAAGACACCCTATAAGATGGTATTTGGACAAAAACCTGATTATACTCTTTTAAAAGTTTTTGGTTGTCTTGTTTATACCCGTGATAATCATGGAAGAGATAAATTTAGTGAAAGAGGGATACTAACACCTAGGACCTTGATACCAGCGGTGAAATAGACCCAATGCCAACAAGCCTAAGCATACCTATTGAGTCTAATGAGCTTATCCATCTTCCACCCACTAGGCTACATGACATCCAGCCCAAGAGAACACATGCTCACTTAAGTCCAGAGAGATCACTTAGCCATAATACTATGAACTAAAATCCCCGTAGTGCTAGGATCAGAAAGCAACCAACGCACTTTATAATTTCCACATCGCATTGTTGTCTTCCCTTGCAAAAGATAAAAAGCCTGAGTTAAACTCTGTCCTATATCCTTTGGATAATACATCTCATATCAATATGTTCTTCCTTCTTACAAGGCTTTCCTAGCAGCCATCACTTACAATGATGAACCTAAGTACTTTTCACAGGCCATACAACATAATCACTGGAAGAAAGCCATGCAAAAGGAGATATAAGCTCCAGAAAATAATGAGATATGGTCATTAGAGTTCCTTCCATCTGGCAAGAAAGCCATAGATTCTAAATGGGTTTACAAGATCAAATGCAAACCTAACGCTGAAATTAGGCAACACAAAGCACGTCTTGTAGTAAAGGGTTTTACCCAGGTGGAAGGGATTAACTTATATGAAACCTTTGCTTCGATTGCCAAACTGGTCACTGTTAAATGTCTTCTAACCATTGCAGTAAAGAGAAAATGGCATATACATCAACTTGATGTCAACAATGCCTTCCTCCATTATGACTTATAAGAAGATGTTTACATGAAGATTCCCAAAGGGTTTGCAAAAACATGAGACACCCAAGTTTGTAAACTCAAGAAGTCACTTATGGGTTAAAATAAGCATAACACAACTAGTATCAAAAATTTTCAAGTGCTTTACTTGGAGTTGGGTTTGAACACTCTAAAGTTTGCCACTCATTGTTTATTGAACAGGAGACATATTCACTGCAGCCCTTATATATGTAGATGATGTGATCCTTGTTGGGAACAGTCTAAAGAAGCTCTAGCAAATCAAGACATACATTGATCAGCGCTTCAGCATCAAAGATCTGGGTCATTTGAATTATTTTCTAGGGATTTAAGTCACTAGAATCTCACATGGCATGGTTCTCAGTCTGCATAAATATACCTTGGACATTCTGAAAAAATGCAATATGCAAGCCTACAGACCTATCCCTACACCTATTAAGCATAATCACAAACTCCGTGCCTACAGTGAAGGAGGCAGCATAGATGTTGCTTAGTATAGAAGCCTTGCAGGCCAATTACTCTACTTGATAGACACTCGACCTAACATCACTTATGCAGTTAATATACACTTAATTTGTCAGCTTTCCAAAACATGAGCACATGGACGCTGCTAAATGTGTTTTGAGGTACCTTAAGTCAACAGTAGGTTAGGGCATTATGTTATCATCCATAGAAGATCTTACTTTTATGGGTCATTGTGATGTAGATTGGGGTGGCTGTCATACCACCCGCTGATCATGTACTGGATATTTCACTACCTTGGAAGGCACTCTCACATCTTGGTGTACCAAGAAATAGTCAATTTTTTTCCAAATCCTCTATAGAAGTAAAATATAGAGCCATGGCAGCCACAGTTAGTGAGATTCTTTAGTTAAGATGCTTTTGCAGGATTTATGCACCCTTCAAGCTCGTCCTATCAAATTTCTCTGCACATTCCTGCTAATCTAGTGTTTCATGAACTAACTAAGCATGTGGAGATGAACTACATTTTGTTAAAGAAATAGTGTAATCTCAGGATATTGCTCCTTATGAGATCTAGACAAGCCATCAACTTGTAGATATTTTTGCCCAAAGGTCTCACTAGGGAGAGCTTTCATTCTCTCATTGGCAAGTTGGGCATCATCAATTTGAACGCGCTAACTTGAAGGTGGGTGAAGGACAAGTCAACTACCTTATGCATTGCCTATTATATCCCCATTGTATATGGATTTACTGTGATACCCCTATTGGTGTCCCTTTTATCTCTCTGTGTATTTGTAAACACTCGATTTTGTCCAGGTGTCCCTTGAAATTTTATGTTTAATAATTAAATAACAGAATTAACAAAATAATTAAATAATAAAAAATTATTTTTCAATTAAAATTAATTTAAA
>JASKGM010005985.1:0-11600 GCA_034509205.1 Ceratonia siliqua
AGAGTTTAAAGTCTAGAAGGAGGAGTCTAGAACCCACATTGCTAGGGGAGTTCCTTACTCTATCTCTATTACTTGATATGTTAATGTTGCTAAGTACCACTGGTAGATTTACATTGTTATCGCTTCCTTTGAATACTCTAGTTCTGGCATACTATATTGATTAAGGTCTCGTCTTTTGTAAGTCCTAGTGTGTTAGTATTTCATCATTCAATAAATTAGATAAGTTGCATTATATTTTGGTGTTGGTGATTTGTTTTTGGTGTTATTATTCTGCATCCTATTAATTTATTAACCATGGCAGGCACCCTCCCCTTTGAGCTAGCATTTGGGGTGAGTTTTACCTATTGTGGTTCATAACAAATGGTATTAAAGCAGTAACTAGAAGGAGCAACCAGGGAGAGGGCTACCTGGAGAAGAGCGAAGGAGAAAGACCTGAGTACCAGCCGCCAATGCTATCCTGGGTGGGTTATATTTTGCTTTATTAAGAGTGGAGGAAGAAGATAGAGAGAGAATTCTTAAAATAATCATCAAGGAAACTAGATACTATTTAGTGTCTGCCCCCCGAAAAAAAGACTAAGCCAGAGACAGCCACTAGAATCTCGTTAAGTTAATAAATCCATAACAACATAAATTCAGGTCATCATAGTAATCATGTTTTGCCCTTTATGGTATAACAAATAAATTATACTTGAAGGTGGAATAAAACCAACAAAATCAATAGCAAAATAAATTGCAAATGAAGCATATATTTTACCAGAAGCATCTTTAAAAGTGCATGAGTCCCAATGTGAGCAAGAGCAATTTTAATTTGTTCATGCCTGTGAAGGTCATCAACATAGTGTGAGGCACTTTCGCCTTGTTCATAAGTTTCGACCAAAACGATAGGATACACAAGTGGAAAGATAATCTAAGGGAAAGAAGCATCCTTCCATCGATGAAAATTGTAAATAAAGCGACTCAAATGAGCAGCTTCCCTTGCAAAATCAACTTGAGACATCATGAATACTGCAAATTGCTGTACACTTTTCTCCAATCTTAACCATTTAGTTGTAGCAATAAAATTCAAAATTTTTACTACCAAATTAATAATCACAAAATCTAATATGCAAGGGACCATGTTAGTAGAATGAGAACATTAGAAAAGGACACGTAAAGTGCCAACTTGGTTTGAGGAGTATTAACATTAGTTAGAAGGGGGGGACCCACTATTTGTAATTCTGTTAGCTAGTCATTATCCCCCTGTTTTTGGGCTTACAATGATACGTTGTATTGAGGGTCGTTAACTCTAAATTCTATAAATGTAAACTGTGAGAGAGGAATACAATAACCAAATTTCCAATTCTCTCTTTCTCTTCTTCAGGAGGCGCACACCTTGAACTATGCAAATGATTCCTAACATTCGGTGCATTCATTCAGAGCTGGTATGGCGCGGAAGAGGGCTACCTGGTGCTTGATAAGGTTCGGAGTGAAAGTCATCCCAAAAATGGAAAAGGGCTACCTGGTGCCAAGAAGAGTTCAGAGTGAGAGCTCTTTGTGGGTATTCGGCTTCACAAGGGTTGGACAATGATATGATATGGGCTACTTGCATACTAAAACACATCCCACATCGATTCCACATACTAAAATGGAATGGTACTTAAGTTACAGAGGTACCCTCCCGTAATGAACTAGTCTTTTTGGGTGAGTTCTACCTTCACAACTTGAGTTCCTTCAAAATCCCTTTTGATAAGGGGCTCTACTTTCTAACTTAGATAATGATATTTTAGAGAAGCCCTATGCACTTGGGCAATACTTCTAGATGCAATAGGAACTTCTTTCAGATCATCAAACATTTCAGAAATTTGTTGACCGAATGCTCTTTCTATAGTTTTCTCTGTATATATAGTTAAAACTATGTTCAGGGCTTTGTTATGAAGTTCTGCAAGCTTAGTGCAAAGATCTCAAGAAATGAGATCAGGCCTTGTAGCTACCCATTGACCACATTTTATGAATGATGGACCTACTTTTTCTAGTGTACAATAAACAACTTGAAGCCACATTTTCCTAAAGTTTAGTCCTAAATAATATGTAAGTGGTGCAATAACTATGCTTGAAAAGAATAATATTGCCAAATAGACAGCTCTCATTAACAAGACAAGGCCTTCTAATACCATGAATATAAACGAGAACAAGTATGCGTACCCATCTTGTGCACGCATATACAAAGCATTATGTGAAGGGAAATGTTATGCATCTCCCCAATTTTGCTGAGCCCATGCTAGCCTCCATATGTGAATGTAAAAATAACAGTAACTAGCAAATAAGAACGGGCCAAATCTAAGTTGACTGCTTGGGCAATCATATTTATGGAGGGAAAAGTATGGTAACCATTAAGATAATACTTGATGTACAACCTTGTCTAAGCAAATTTGGCATGTTGTGTCACTTCAGTACTTGCTGAGACTATAGAAAAGTTCTTAAAAAAAAAGTGTTTACAAAAGTTCTCCTTTTGTCCCATACAACAAGAATGAACTACATGCTTCGCTAGGAAACTTATATTGCATGTACAACTGGCATTGGTGGATATTCGATACAACTGAGACAGCTACTCACTTTTGGATATTTGCTTCTATGGTTTCTAAGAATAGATTAGGCAACTCTCTTTATATTTCTAAGCATAAAAAATATATAAACCCAAAGATTAAGTCTAGTACAATAATGTCTCAATCACATAATTTAACTACATTGCCAAATGCCAATAGTTTCATTCATGATATAAATCACTTTTCGTAAGACTAACTACAATGGCATTTTTTCATTATTGGTAACCACAAAATGTCTACATGTTGCATGGTATTAAATTTCATATCACTATATCAAATGCCTATTCCTCTAAAAGTATCGTCTAGTGATTTAAAACTAAATCAATACATGATATAAATTGACCTTTTCACTCAGTTGGTTTATCAAGTTTTAGTCTCAAATTTGTCAACAATACTAGGAGGATATTACTAGTTATTTTTTCCTTCCACCAAAAAAAGACAATAAATTCAATTTTTGGGGTTGCTATCCATCTATTGACACACAAATAAACAAAATGAACCCTCATTCAATGATGCAGTGCTACAAAGTCATTATCACCACAAAGAAACAAATTTATTATATCCTCAAAACCAACAAAAATTTGATTACCATATTTTGAAGTCTCTCATCATTCATCAATTAATTATTTCCCCTAACTTTCCAAAACTCAATTTCTAAATTTCCATCTATAACAACAAATTTCAGATAGCCTAATTAGCAACAAGAAAGATGATTATTTTTTACTTATGACAAGAATAAGATTCTATTAATTAAAGCATCAATTGTGAGTGTTTCTTGGTGATATGGACTATTATATTAGATAATCGAAAAGCATGATTCCTCTTAAATTTTATATATAGCTAGAAAAACATATAATTCTATCCATTCTTTGAAGTCTCCATCCATTCCCACTCGTCCTTTTTGGTATTCTTACACCTATCTTTTCCTCCCAGTTTCCACCTCCTTTTAACAAAAGCATGATATCCATGCTTAAAAATGAAACTTAAAATTGAACAAAAACAAACTGAAGAGTTGCACGTACAAAGAATAGAAATGTTTGACAGCAGTAGCGGAAATCATCAAGCCAAGGAAACAAAAACCAAGCATAGCATCATTTGAGCTGCCAGTTCGTAAATTGACAAACTTGACAGAGAAAGAGTGGGGTACTAAACCTGAATGCTACAATGGATCAACTGGAAAAAAGGGACAGCAAGAAAGGTCACACAAGAAATTTCCATTAGTCTTGTAAGGGAAAGGCTAAATTGAAAAAAAAATAGCAGCTAAATTGCTGGGAAATTAACAATGTATGATATGTATCCCATACCCAAAAAAATTAAAAAGCAGTGGCCATTAATGATTCAAATTATAAAATATCATAATAAACTTCAAATGCAATTTCCCTTCAAAGATTTCCATTTTTCATTTGACTTTAAAGCCCGATTCTTCTCACGCAGAATCGCATAAATCCATCGTATTTGACTTTTTATTTGCAATTAATTTTTTGATAGAATTGACTTGTTAGTTGCATTTATGCAATTAGCATAACGGGTACCACGAAGATAATTAAATAATTCTTACAATAAATTTCAAAAAAGGGAAATTGGAGAACGGGGGAAGGATGAAAGAACCTGGAAAGCATAACATGCTACTTTAGTGTGATGACAGCAACAACGGTGTGATGAGAGCCGGCGAAGATAATGGAGGTGAGGATTGAGACGTGGCTAATACAAAAGATAATAGCCAAATAAAGGGCTGAATGCCTGAATTTGACAATGGAGAATCGTGAAGGCAGACAGGTCATATTGACTCACCCAAAAAATTGGGAGAGGGTTCGAGCAATAATTATAATACATTGAGCATTCTAAGGTGGTCAAAACAAACAGAAACCCGAAAGGGTTAAGAAATTGTAAAGAAATATATAGGAATGTAAATTTAATTCTCAAAGAATTTCAAAACGATATTTTAGGTATATTTTATAGCAATAGTATTATATATATTATTACATATAATTTTAAAGTTAATTAATGTTTTTGTCTATTAAAACTACTTCATAAAAATTTTTTAAAAATTATTATATTTTTAAATGTTATAGGATGGTAAGATAATATTATTTATTTTTAATTTTAAAAATTATCAGAGTGTAGTTTTGAAGTTAATAGAGAATTAGTTAAAAACTTATAAATTTTTTTAAAATTTTAAAATAAATTAAATAATAACTAAAAGGGAATTAACATGTTCCATAATGCATTTCTATATATATATTTGGAACTTTTAATTTGGTCTAAAAATTATCTTATTAATTATATTTTTAATTTTTAATGATTAGTTAGATATAACTACTTTAAAATAATTAAATATATCTCTAGTGAAATAATTTGATTCTACTTTTGAACCCTCCATTTGAGACAGAGTCGTTTCAATTTCTATTTTAGTGAAAGAATTATTAAAGTGATAAATATGGTCATCCGAGAGTTGTGGCGTATTTGAATCTTGGATATATTTTCTTACAAGCTTCTCATTTGAACAAGTGGAAACAAGAGTACAAGTTTGAACTTGTTGTAGAGTAAGATCAAGCTGTTTAATGTTTTCTATGACATTTCCAAAATGATCTTTATTCCTACTTTTCAACTCCTGGTTTACTAATTTCAAGCATCCTATCTAAATTTTCTCAAACACCTTGATCATTGATTCTGTTATTCGCCCAAGTAAACCAGTTTCCATTTTCTAGAATTTCAATTAGTCCAATATATTAAATGACATTATGAAAGTTTTTAGCCCCTTAAGCAGAATTATATTTTGAGTAAATTATTTTTCTCTCTTTGGAGAGATGTTTAAATTACACGGTCTTCTTTTCTATTATGAAAATATACATAGAGCGTCCTTAAAAGTTAAAAAAATACTATAATTTAACTTAATTTTGAATTTTAAAAAATTAAGAGTTCTAAACAACTTAGAACAATTAATTTATGCCATAATTAAATCATTCGTTGGAGAACTCATACAAATACAAGAAAGATATTTAGTTCAACTAATGAATTTAAGGTACCCAACTTTAGCAGATTTTAGATGGTATAAAGATAATTTTATCCCAAAAGTTTTCAAAAGACAGGATGGAAATTTTGATTTTTGGAAAGAGCGGTTTATTGAGGGATTACCCCGACTCTTCGCGGAAAAGGTTCGTCATGAGTTAAGACAAAGATACCAAGGAACAATTAAATTTGATTTAATGACATATGGCAACATAATCAATACTATCAATACAGTTGGTTTATGCCTCTGTAATGATATGAAATTACAATGAAAAATGTACTTAGATAAAAAGCTTGGTAAACTAGAATTAGGAAAGTTTTGTGAACAATACAAATTTGAGAAGATTCGTACCCCTTCCAGAAGGAAACCTACATATAAGCGAAAACCTCAAATTGAGTCAAAGCCATATAAACCATACCCAAGGCATAATAAATATAAAAGATTTGCAAAATCTTCGTTTAAGAAACCTTATAAATCTTACAAACATAAGAATCAGCATCAAGAGAAACCTAACAAAGATAAGAAGAATATTGTTTGTTATAAATGTGGTCAATTTGGCCATTATTCAAACAATTGCCAAACCGAAAAGATAATTAGAGAATTAAATATATGGGAAGAAAACAAAAATAATTTTCTAAAAGTCATGATAAATGATAAGCTTGAACCTTATTCTGGATCAGAATATGTTTCCGAAGAAGAAGAAGATCATATTTATCAAATACAAGAAGAAACAAACTCCGAATAGTTAGAACATGAATCTAGCCAAGATCAAGAATGTCAAGGTCCCGGCTATTGCACATGTGAAAACTGTGTCAATCAATTATAGATAAGAGTTATCTCTAGAGAAAACCTACAATTTTTAGTCGACATTATTGATAAAATTGAAGATAGAGACATTAAGAAACAATATCTATTAAAAATAAAAGACTCACTAGACAAAGAAGAACATGAAAAGGAAAAAACCCCTCCTTTACTAATGAAAAATACTCTACAACAATTTGAACAAGAAAAAAAACTTTAGCCAATATTCATGATTTACAACAAGAAATAAAAAACATGAAAGATGAAATAAAGTAGATTAAAGAAAACAAAATAAATAGAGAACTAGAAATCTTAGAATTAAAAGCTAAAATGGAAATATACTTAAGGCAAGAAATCGATCACAAAGAACAGTTAGATGATTTACAAAAAAAATCAAAACGGAATTAGCTAAAGAAATAAATCAAGAAAAATTTATTCAAAGAATAATAACTACGACATACCAGAAATGGTATTGTCAAATGAATATAGTAATAAACAATGAATATACCAGAAATTTAGTAATATTAATTGATTTTGGAACAGATATGAACTGCATTCAAGAAGGATTAATTCTTATTAAATATTATGAAAAGACACTTGAAAGTCTTTCAATAGCCAATAACTCTAAATTACAAATAAAATATAAGCTTACAAATACACACATTTGTAACCAAGGAATTTGTTTTAAAAACATATTCATACTTGTAAAAGACCTAAATAACCCAGTCATTTTAGGAACACCCTTCTTACAACAAATACTTCCTTTTAAGGTTACACCATTAGGAATAACCACCAAAGTAGGTGGAAAGGAAATTTGTTTTGAATGGATAAAACCATCCATAACTAGAGAAATAAAACAGTTACAACAAGACTCAATCTACATCAACAGAATAAAAAGAAAACAAAGTCATATAAATTTCTTACAAAAAGAAATTCATTATAAACGAATTGAACAACAAGTTTAACTCCCAACCATACAACAAAGAATTGACCAACTAAAGCAACTATTTGAAAAAGAATTGTGTGCAGATCACCCTAATACTTTCTGGAATAGGAAAAAGCATGAAGTTACTCTGCCATATGAAAAAGACTTTGATGAAAAAGAAATCCCAACCAAAGCTAGACCCATACAGATGAATGAAGAACTATTAGAATACTGTAAAAAGGAAATTCAGCAACTTTTAGATAAAAATTTGATTATACCAAGTAAATCAACTTGGAGCTGTGCAGCGTTTTATGTCAATAATCATGCTGAATTAGAAAGAGGAGCACCATGATTAGTAATAAACTACAAGCCATTAAATAAAGCTTTGAAATGGATTAGATACCTAATTCCTAATAAGAAAGACCTTATAGGAAGACTATCTAATACATCAATTTTTTCAAAGTTTGACATGAAATCAAGATACTATCATATACAAGTCAAAGAAGAAGATATAAAACAACCTTTACGGTGCCTTTCGGCCATTACGAATGGAATGTAATGCCATTTGGATTAAAAAATGCCCCTTCAAAATTTCAACAGATAATGAGTGATATATTCAATCCTTATACACAATTTACTTTTGTGTATATCGATGATGTTTTAGTATTTTCTAACTCCATAGAACATCATTTTAAACATCTTCAAGAATTTAGTAACATAATAAAGAAAAATGGACTAGTTGTCTCAGCTACAAAAATGAAACTCTTTCAGGTTGAAGTCAAATTTCTAGGATTTGAAATTTATCAAGGATCTATCACTCCAACCCATCGGGTTATAGAATTTGCAGATAAATTTCCCGATGAAATTAAAGACAAAAACCAACTACAAAGGTTTTTAGGATGTCTCAACTATGTGTCTGACTTCCTTCCCCATCTTAGGAAGAAATGTAAACCATTATTCTTAAGATTACAGAAACAACCTCCAGCTTGGAATCAGCATATGACCCTAGTGGTTCAAGATTAAAGCAACAGGTTAAGAGTCTACCATGTTTAGGTATCTCTAAATGTTTAGGTATCTCTAACCATACAGCCTTTAAGATTGTAGAAATTGATGCCTCAGACATAGGTTTCGGAGGGATCCTTAAGCAAAGAATTGAGTCCAAGGAACAGGTAGTGAGATATCACTCAGGAGCTTGGATCGAAAGTCAAAAGAAGTACCCCACCATCAAAAAAGAGATTTTATCAATTATTTTGTGCATCACTAAATTTCAAGATGATTTGATAAACAAAATTTCTTTTACGTGTGGATTGCAAAGCAGCCAAAAATGTTTTACAAAAAGATGTTCAAAACTTGGTTTCAAAACATATCTTCGCCAGATGGCAAGCTTTGTTATCATGTTTTGACTTTGATATAGAATTCATTAAAGGATCAAATAATTCTCTTCCTGATGTTTTGACAAGAGAATTCTTACAGGCAAAACCTCCACCTGTTGCCATCCTGCCAACATGAGCTCCTCTCGTGGTGGCTCATCGTCTAGGAAAAACAAGGGTAAAGCCTCTCTACAGCCAAACACGCCAGCCAAAACCTTTACTTCTAAACCAAAGACCCCAGTAGATTATGCTACATATATAATCCCTGTTCAATCTTCAAGTAGCCAATCCGCTACTTTTGCAGAAAAGGTTACAGCGAATAAACCAACTGAGGAACCTCAATATGTTCGAAAGGACTATGTTATATACATATGTCCTTTAGAACAAGATCAATACAGAGATAATGTAAATGATACTGTTACAGCCATTTTCCCCATCCACTCTACAGAGAAAATATGGCATTTTATTCCTACAGATTTTAAAAAAGACAGACTTTATTATGAACTCATTCTGATTGTTTCCGGATCAACCTTAATCAGTCATCAAAAAGATTCTACAAGTAGGGAATTTTCCTAAATGAAGATCAATAAAGTCCTCTCGCATTCTACATGGAGATAATCTCCCTATACAGCAAAAAAATTCTCGGTGAACTACCACGTCTTCACTTATAATTATCAAGACTATAAGACTGCCTGGTATAACACTATGTATTACAGAAATTATAATCATTCCTAGTTCATTTGGTTTACTAGAGACTGTTTGGATTAGTTTCCCAAATGGTTCCTTAAATGGTTTCATGCATTTGGACCAGTACAGCAAATCCTTCCTCCCAATGTCCTGGAAGGTTATAAACATTTTAAGCAAACCGTCTGGTATCCAGATGCAGAAAAGCCATTTTACTTCTGCTATCATTTTCGGATCCCCTAAGTGGTTAGTTGGAATTTTACAGTGGCAAAAGGAGTCACTCCTTGTCCAACACTAAGTATCTTGTTCGCAAGTTTAGTGTCAAGTGGTAGAAAAAGTATTACAGGAATATGCCAATAGCACATATGTCAATAAGTGAATCTCCAGTAATCCACAATTTATCAAGTTTGAGCATTCACCTGCTCTTACTCCTTTCATTAAAGACAAAGCTAAATTACTGTCAGAACTTACAAACATTGTAGATCCTGTCCAGTTCAATAAGAAAGTTCAAGACTTTATCTCTCAAATTGGATCATCCTCATCCTTTAAAGTTTCTTTAAATTATGAGTAAGAAAATGAAGATGATTGTTTCGGCATTGAGTTTAGCAAAGAATTTCCCTAAAGCAAGAACAGCTGGCATCTATCCAATGGTGCCGACAGTTTCTCATTAAAGCAAGAACAGCTGGCAGCCATCCTATGGTGCCGACAGTCTTTGCACCGAAAGGTACGAGACTTAAAGTCAAAAGTCTACAGTTACAGACAACCAAAAGCAAAAGCCAAAGCACTCTATAGGAAATGACACTCAAATATAACAATAATTAAATGTAAATGTAAATGTAGAGGGACCTTATCTATAAAAGGCCTCACTCTTTTAAGTTAGACATCGTTTAAAAAATTCCCTTCATTCTCCTTGTAAAAGTTTAAAAGATTTTGTTCGAAGTTCTTTGTAAGTTTATAAGTCTTCGTTATTCAGTAATAATATTTCTGTTCATAATTTACAGCTTTTATTATCCTATCTTTCTTTCGCGATCCTATTTGTTTTTTGGTATCAGAACCTAGTTTTGTTTTATAAACTAGCACAATTTTACTATTTCTGATTTTTGCATCTTGCATCAGCTTTTATCTTGGTGGAAGCGTTGGTAAGCCAGATAGGTTGTACCCAGCAGTAGTGTAAGTCCGTTGGATTAACCTAGGTGTTCCCGTCAAACCAAGAGAAGAAGTAAGCGTTAAGCTACAGACTATAGAACCAGTAAAAATGAGTTAGTTTAGAAGGATAATCCCTGGTTCAGGTAGCAATAACAGCCATAGGAGCTTAAGTCAAAGCAGTTTTAGCTTAGCTTCAAATAGAACAGATAATAGCCAAGAAGCCAACACACCAACACAGAGACTGTAGATACTTTAGAACATTATGTTCGAAATAATGAACTTTACTTAAGAAATGATGATGGCTACTGCAGCTTACAGAATTGAAAACAACAACGACAATAATATTTTTGACATATTAATTCAAGGATTTACAGGAAGTTTGAAAGGATGGTGGGAAAACATTCTTTCAGATGACGATAAAACAACCATAAGAGAATATCATATAATTATTCAATGTCTAAGAGTGAATGAATAAATGAAAAATTTGAGCTTCATAATCATTTTTTTTTTACAAAAATTATTTTAGACATATAAATTAGTTAACTAAGGTTAAATTCAAAATTAGATTAAATTGTACTATCTTTTTAACTTTAAAGAAGATTCGTGTATATTTTCATAACAATATAGAGGTGGTCATGTAATTAGGATATATGTCACCAAGAAGAAAGTAATTTACTCTAAGATTTACTCAATTTGTATCTTGTATCTTGAACTTCGTTAAAGTCACCAAAAATAATGGGTCAGTTATAGTAGGCTTTTGTCTAATAAAATTCCACAATATAGAGCCATTTTTAATTTTAGCCAGTCCATACACAGCCTTAAGGCTACATGTTGTTCCATTTGCTAATTTAGCATTGCCCTTGATCCAATGAGGAATTGTCTCAACATATCTACTTTTACATTATCTATTCAAAGTAAACATAAGCCGCCCCTTTTCCCCACAAGTTCAGAATATTCTAAGACTGCATTCAGTTACATAGTTTCATATGTGAGAATTGTTATTCCTACACTACTTTTTTTATACCACTCCCACATCATCAATATTTTATTTTAAAATATTCTTACACTATCCCTTTTTTTGC